>JAODAL010009051.1:0-113388 GCA_025379985.1 Phyllomedusa bahiana
TTCTTTGTATAGCGTGTAGCAGGAGTGTAATATGGTCATGTTCAGTGTTTGGTTCATGTTGGGGGTTGTAGTATTCTTTGTATAACGTGTAGCAGGAGTGTAATATGGTCATGTTCAGTGTTTGGTTCATGTTGGGGGTTGTGGTGTTCTATGTATAGGGTATAATACACGTGTAATATTGGCCAATTGTTGGGACTAGTACTGTTTAATACATAATGGGGGACATGCATGAAATTTTGCGTTAACACGCTAAATTTCATTCGCATAATAATAGAATGCGCCTGATTTATGAACCTGTTATACAGCGGGTCATAAATCAGCGCTTCTAGCGCCGGGTGAATTTCGGCTCAGGTAAACCATTTAACTGCTTACCTTTTCCACAGTAATGCCCTAGAAATCCGTAGCTAACGCTAAAATCTATAGTTTCATACGGTTCTAGTGCGCCCCGCCTCTCACAGATTTAAAATTGTATGAACGGGGCTGCGCGCTGATATCGGGCTGAAAAGACGCCAGATATCTATTGCAGCCCCGTTCGTACTTTTCGCCCAATATGTATAGTTGCCATACACAGTACAACACAATTCACCTCGCTCTCCGTTAGTTTGTGCGACCCTTCTTTCCTCGTCTTCACCCCTTTCGGAGGGGTCCCCTCAGAATTTGTTAATCTGTTTTTTTTTTTCTATTTCTCGCTCTTTACATTTGTTTTCCTTTTTCTTCTCTGCACATTTGTTGCTTTTCGCTCTCGCTGCCTCCTATTTCCCAGAGCCCCCCCCTTGTCTCTCTGTATCTTTTAAAATTCCCCTGAATTTGGTGAAGGCGGGGTGACAGTCACTAATTTTGGTAATATTGCAGTGAATAGAATGAGAGGGTGTTGGGGGGTCAGTGCCAGTCCCCCAGTGTGTGGCATAGGGAGTAATATGTTGGCAGCACCCCTCCATCCACAGGGGATCCCATTGTGTTAGGCTGGCACAAAAGAATGGAGTGTAGGGGCAAAAGGGCCACCCAGTATTCTTATTATCCCCCGCCGAAGGAGAAGGTTATTATTATTTTTTTTTTTAAAAAGCCCCATTGATTCCAGGCGCTGTACTTCGGGGGGGGTTACATACATTACATAAGTCAAAAAAGAGTACAGTTTTAAGGGAAAAAATGACAATTGGCAACACCCGAGGGGGAGAGGACCCTACCCTCCCCAGGGGGTTGCAAAAACTACAAGGAGGGGGAAAGGACAGGGGGGTTAGGGGCAACATGTCTGTGGAGGAAGTAGTGACAAGGTTTTTTGTGAAAAGGTTTTTAGGCAAGCCGAAGAAAAGGGGGTTTTTAGGAGGGTTTTGAAGCTGGAAAAGTGGAGGGGAGCCCGATTTTTTTGGGGCCCTTGAGTTCCAGAGGTGGTGAAGCAGGGAAATTTTTGGAGAAAGGTTGTGTGAGGAGCTGGGAAAAAAAAAAAGGGAGAAACAGGAGAAAGGTCCTGTTAGGGGCGGGGAGTGGGGTGGGGGAAAAAATTTTTGGGAAAATTTGGGCAGAGAATTATTTAGGGGAGAGGTCAAAGGGCAGGGCCCTTTGGGGCCATGTTATAAAGAAAAAATCAGTCAGGGTAACCTTGAATATGAAATTACTCAAGGGGGGTCCTAAGCTTTTATCATATGCCTAAATTTGAAAAGGGCCAAAAGGGGTATTTTTACCGTAGACTGGTAGCGTAGACACTTAGACAATGGTGAATTATTTACTAACAGGCAATTTTGCAAAAACCCCCTATTTAAACCCTTTAAGTATTTCCCCTTTTACGTTTTCTTTACACCCTTTAGGTTGTGGAAAAATTTGGGTTTGGGTTGCTAAAAAGGACGATTTTTTACACCAAAAACAGAATTAGCGGGGTGGTGCCCACTGTCGGCACAGTTGGCAGACATAGATTTTAAAGCAAATTTTTGGCCGGGTTATAAAATATCAAAAGTCTGAAGGGCTCCGGGGTAAACCAAAACCCAAATTTTGCAATTTACCAAAATGCTTTTTTAAAAAAATTTTTTGAGGGGAAATTTTTTATCATTTTTTTTTTAGGTTGGGTTTCACAACGCATTGAATTTTACGTTTAACGGTATTTCCCAGGGATGCGGAAAAAAGGGGCCCCCCCACGCAAACCGCGGGGAGGGGCCGGGGGCCGGCCCATTAGATGTTGATAGAACAGAAGTAATCCTGTCTGGGAAAGATGTCTGCCATTAACTTTTTCGGGGGGAAATTTTAAAACTTTGGTTTTTCAGGACAACAATTAAACTCCCGCAGAAACGAAAAAGTAGGAAAAAAAACCCACCTTTTTCCTCACCAAGAGTTTTGATAATATAAAGGGTGTTTACATCAACGTCTCAGGGGTTTCCCCCCCCGGGGCCCCCCCACCTAAATTTTCAGGAAAAAGGAAACCCCGAAATGAAAGCCTGGGCTTTTGAAAGGAGAACGGGCCCCGCTTGGGAATGACTTTCCATTCGTTCGTTTGGGGGTTTCCCCTTTCAGGGAGCGCTGTGTTCTCCATTCTGTTCCCGTGGGGGTTTTCCCCGTACAGAGGACGCTGTGTTCTCCATTCCTGTTCTTGGGGATTCTCATTTCAGGGAGCCTTTTTTCTCCATTCGTCTTGGGGGGTTCCCCCCCGCACAGGGACCCTTTGTTCCCCAATCTGTTCTATGGGATTTTCCCCAGACGGGGAGCCTTGTTTTCTCCATTTGTTCTAGGGATTTCCCGTACGGGACCTGTGTTCTTCCCTTCTGTTCTATGGGAGTTCCCATAAGGGGGAGCGCTGTTTTCTCTTTTTTTTCTATAGGATTCCCAGTACAGGGAGCGCTGTGTTCCCTTTCTGTTTCCTATGGGAGTCCCAGTAACAGGGGAGCGCTGTGTTCCTCCATTATGTTTTATGGAAGTTCCCCAGTAAGGGAGCACTGTTTTTTCCTTCGTTTTATGGGAGGTTTCCCATAAAAAGGGGGACCGTTTTCCCTCTCCCTTTTTCTATGGAAGTTCCATACAGGGGAGGCTGGTGTTCTCTCCATTTGTTTTTGGGAGTTCCTAAACAGGGAGCGCTGTGGGTTTTTCCCCCATATGTTTATGGAAGTTCCCCGTACAGGGGGCGCGTGTTCCTCCATTCTGTTTTATGGGGTTTTCCCCTACAGGAAACGCTGTGTTCCCTTTGTTTATGGGGTCCGACAGGGGGGCCTGTGTTTTTCCATTTTTCTAGGAAGTTCCCAGTCAGGGGAGCGTTTTTGTCCCATTCTGTTCTATTGGGAGTTCCCATACAGGGGAGCGCTGTTTTCCTTCGTTCTATGGGGGTTCCCATACAGGGGAGGCGTGTTCTCCCATTCTGTTCTATGGGATTCCCGTAAGGGTAAACCGTGTTTTCTCCATTTGTTTAGGGGTTCCCTTTCGGGGAGCGCTGGCTCTCCATTCTGTTCTATGGGAGTTCCCATACAGGGGAGTGCTGTGTTTCCATTTGTTCTATGGGGGGTTCCCATAAGGGGAGTGCTTGTTTCCATTCGTTCTAGGGAGTTCCCGTACGGGTAGCGCTGTTTTCTTTTTCCCATTATGTTCTATGGAAGTTCCCAGTACAGGGGAGCGCTGTGTTTTTTATTATGTTCATGGGAGTTCCCCATACAGAGGGGCCGTGTTCTCCCTTTTTTTCTGTGGGACCTGAGTAAGGGGGCGCTGCGTTCGGCTGTACGGGGAAATCCCCTAGAAAAAAATGAGGTCCAAGCACAAGAAACCCAAACCGGGTTTGGTTCTGAGTCGACACTTCCCGGGGCCCATCCCGATTGACGCCCAGGGTGAGACCCCACCTATAGCTTTATGCCTTAAAGTTAAGGTGAGAACAACCCTTTAAAAAACTGCTAAAAACTTTTGTGAGCTTCTTCTGTGTTACCAACCTAAACCGGCCCGGAAAACAGGGCCTTCATTTTTGGGCTCTAGCCCAGGGAGTGGAGGGAAGGGTTTTGGTCTTGCTTTTGGGTCCCTTTGTGTTACTGACCAATGAATGGTTTCTACTTGCGATTCCCTGGCAGTAAAGAGTTTTGGCCCTTTTCTTCCCTGGGGAAGGGGAAAAGGGTTTCGGCCCAGTGGGTTCCCTGGCATGGGGACAAGAGATGCTTAATCCTGTGTGACCCAAACTGTCCTCACTTGGAGCTGTCCCGAGGGTACTTTGGGCATGCTAATCCCACTTATTTGGGGGGTGGGGTGTGTGTCCTGTGGTTGTTTTTTCCCTCTGTGTGGCAGTTTGTGCATTTTGTGTACCCTGTGGGGGTTTTTTTTCCCCCGCTGGTGCTCCCCAAATATTTTTGTATTATGAAAAATTTCTGCATATGGTCCCCTTTCAAAGTGTTTGTCCCCGCCATTTGTGAATCGTGTCCCTCCCTAGACCACAGTGGTGAGGCCCAAAAAACCTGTAACAGCCTATTTAAGTTACAACAATAACACTTGCTGTCCACATGAAGTCATGCTAGTTTAGGGGGAAAATGTGATGGGAAATACCCCGCCGGGTCCAAAAAAGTGCATAGGGTACACTTCCCGAAAGTGCCTGTTCCAACTTAATTTCCTCCTTTTGGAAAGAAGAAAACTCTAGATTAAAGATGGAAACCTAAGGTGGCCTTATGTAATGAAAACTGTCTAGTCATTAATACTATCTTTTGTTGCCCAAAGCAACCAATCAGAGCCCATAGCAACCAATAGCAACCAATTAGAGCCCATAGCGACCAATCATACCCTAAAACATACGACCAATCAGGAGCTCATAGCAAACCAATCAGAGCTCGTATAACCAATCAGAGCCCATAGCGTACCAATCAGAGCTCTAGGAACCAATCAAAAGCCCATAAGCGAACCAATCATAGCCCATAGCGCCAATCAGGGCCCATAGCGCCCAAGTCATAGCCCTTAGCGACCAATCAGACTCGTAGAACCAATCTACAGCCCATATCGACCAATCAGAGCACGTAGGAACCAATCAGAGCCCATAGCGACCATCAGAGCCCATAGCGATCAATCAGAGGCTCATATCAACCAATCAGTAGCTCGTAGTGAACCAATCAGAGCCCATAGCGACCAATCAGAGCTCGTAGGAACCAATCAGAGCCCATAGCGACCAGAGCCCATAGCGACCAATCAGAGCCCATAGCGACCAATCAGAGCTCATATCAACCAATCAGAGCTCATAGGAACCAATCAGACTCCAAAGCAACCAATCAGAGCTCGTAGGAACCAATCAGCGTTCATAGCAACCAATCAGACTCCATAGCAACCAATCAGAGCCCACAGCAACCAATCAGAGCTTATAAAAACAATCAGACTCCACAGCAACCAATCAGAGCTCATAGCAACTAACCAGAACCCGTAGCAACCAGACTCCATAGCAACCAATCAGAGCTCATAGCAACCAATCAGAACCCATAGCATCCAGACTCCATAGCAACCTCAGTGAAGTAGCTCATCATAGACCTATTTTTCCAGAGCAGTATATGTAAAGAAAGCTGAGCTCTTACTGGTTGCTACGGGCAACAAAGACAGTTTTTATATATAAGCCCCAAAGTGTCCCACGGCTGTAACCCAAAGCAATCACCTGTAATTTTGGGAAGAGAAAGAGTTCAATTTCCCCTGGAGCGCCTCCATGGGTGAAATTGAGCATTGCATATTTCCCATTGAAATTAGTAGGCTGCCCGTGTACTACATGGATTTGATCGGTCCTCTGAAGTGAGATACCCATGTTGTGGTCACCATACCTCCCAACTTTTTGGATGCTCAGAGCAGGACACTTGTGGTTCACTGTGTAAAAAATGCTTTTTTTCATGTCTACCTATACACTTAAATTGTTTTTCCATTTACAAACTAACATAAAAACATCTGTGTGGTAATTTTTTATGTGAAAATTGCGATAAATAAGTAAATAATATATCCATTGAAGCCTTTCGGGGGGGGGGGGGGGAAATAGTAAAATTCTAAAATGCAAATTGATTTATCGAGTTCAAAAGTGGGACATTTAAGGCGACATGTATGACCGTTCTCTATATTTTTAATCAGGCGCACTCCAATATCAGGCACATTACAGAGCACCGTCGATAGTTTGTAATGCGCCTGAGAATCATCGAGCGGGGCACGATGGCGCGTGGTCGTATCACAAACGCGAATGAAAGCAACACATCTTTATACCTTACAGTCCAGCAAATCCAGGCGCATTACTGCAGGAACAGGTAGAGCACTTTAAAAGTGGTTTACCTGAGCCTGAAGTGTCGCTTTGTAGCTAGAAACGCTTAATAGATGACCCGCAGTAGAACAGGTTCTACGCTACTATTGTGCGTAATGAAATTGGCATCTGGGCACCAAAAATCATACATGTCGCTCAAAGGAGTAAAAAGGCACAGGGGGATTTGAAACAAAAGTGGGGACTGTCTGTCCAAAAGAGGAACACTTTGAAAGTATGTAGTGACTCTCTGTTCTTGCTTGTAGATGAGGGTCTTCAACCCAATACCCCCCCCACTAAAAGAGTGACCCGTGAACCCCGTCCTGTCAGGGTCAGGTTTAGTAAGTCTTGTGTTTTCCTGTGAAATACCCACCTGGAGCCTCTTCTCTTATAATCTCTGTGTTGTGCTGTTCCCCTTTTATCTTATTCCTAGAAAAGTTTACTGGAATAGTCAGCTGGGCGTTACCAATCGGAGGTGTGTCCTTCACAGTCTTACATGGTCCCAAATATCCGTGCTTATCCGAATCATCTGTGCAGGGACACACCCCCTGACTATTGGAATGGTAACACCCAGGTGACAGATTCAGTAATAAGAGAGGAACAGCACAACACAGAGTTATAGGAGAGGAGGCTCCAGGATTGTTATTTCACAGGGAACACAAGGATGATACTAAGCCAGACCTGTCAGGAGGGGTCAGGGGTCCTCTGTAACTCATAGGTCATTTGACAACCCCTTTCATGGGCAAGTTCAAATAGTTTTAGTCCAAATTTCTGAAGGGTTAATTGAATCCAGATCCCCAACTTCAAGCATTCATTCAAAAATGCATGGATTTAACAGGTGTTCCCGGTGGGTGGCAGAGGATGGGGACAGAGTGGCAGAGAAGGACAGGGAGACAGACAGACATCTAGGGAACTTTCTCATGAATATCAGCAGCCGGCGGAGAGAGACAGGAGGATTTCCTTGATATTACTTGGTATTGACAGACACGCGGCGTGTATGTGTCTGCAGGTGTCTCAGTGCAGGTATGTGTGTGTGTTTGTTACACACGCACTCATTTCCTCTCCGCCTGCAGATGTGTTCCCCCTCTGTGTTACCAATCCCCTTTCTCATATTCCTTTAATTAACGCCTGGTTTTCTTATGACTGCAGTCAGAGGTGTAATGTTTATACAGTGAATGCGTCTGGCAGAGTTCGGTATATTTTAATAGATGTTAATAGTCAAGTCACTTACGGCTCTGTTCACACAGAAAAAAGGCCGTACTTACTGCTATAGAGGCAGGTATAAAATCCATTCCTAGTAGGAGGCGATAAAAGCTCCAGCACAAGATGAGAAAATTTGCACTGAATTCTACCCCTGCACAACTTTTCCCATGTGGCACTGGCGCTTTTACTGCCGCCAACAGGAAATGTATATTTGACTGCATCATAGCATAAGGTATCTCACACGGCAGTATTTTCATTCAAAAAATTTTTTAGCGCCGAATCAGCATCGAATCTAACGCAGTGCGTACTGGCCCACAGGTGAACCAGGAGAGTATTCCCCGGAGGTTCCCCTGGCAAATGGCAGCCTGAGACTGAGTGGTAATTCACGAACGCTGGCACGGGGGCCAGCAGCCCGTTTCGGCCACCCTTAGACATTCATAACTCTCGGCGCAGTAATCGCTGCATATCATTGACCATGTCGAACTTATCTCCCCGCGCATACATACGATCGTATTGGACGCGCGGAGGGTGGACGAGGCTTATCCATAAGTTCTCTATGCGAGCAATAGGATTACCGAATTGCGGTCACAGTTTCACCATGTAATAAGGAGCAATACTCGGGGAATAACGCATGCAAGTTACCGCGGCAAAATAAGCCGAGTGAACAAACCCATAGGCAATGCTCACACGGCTGAATTTGGGACGGATTACAGTCCCGTAAGGCGCGCTACCGAAGAGCAGCAAATCCGGCTGAAATCCGTCCCAGATTATACGTGTAATCCACAGTTTCTCATAGATAACTAATGATTCCTTCTCCCTCACTCCCCGCTCGCCGTATGTCGCGAGTGACATGCACTTATCCACGGCGGGATTCCCGCGCCGTGGATAATGAAAGCTAAGGGGCCGCTGAGCTGCCGCCCCCCAACCGCCAACCCCGCCCCCGTTCCCAGAACGCCGTAATTGTGTGCGAAATCCGTCCCGCAATTACTGAATGAAACCGCCCGTGGTGGACATAGCCTTAATGCGTTTTTGATCCGTCTGTCGGACCCTAAAAGGACCCAAACACGGATCCAAAATCGGATCTAAAAATGGCGTGTGAACAAGCCCTAACTGTGAGAAAATTTTGGCGTGTTGCCAGCTAAAGCCATGCCGCCATTAAACTAGGCCTCACCCATTAGTCCCAATATTGTAGGCACAGAAGTCTCTAGACACTGGCTAAAACACATACTAACTGGGTTGTAAAGAATGGACATCATTAGTTTTGGCACAAATTGTGCGACAACTGCATGAAAAATATCCCCCGTTGTGTTTTTGTTGAATTTTTTTCACTGCAGCGAAAGCGGATGCAGTAACGCAGAGTGTAACCCCCGACGGTACAATTTTCTACACCAACGACAATTTGGTCCCGTGGCTGAAAAATCATCTATCCTGCAGGCAGAGTTCTGCAGCACAATAATTGTGGGTCTCCCGCTGCATCATTACAACCCTGTGTAAATGCACTGCTGTTCTTATTAGATGATGGAACACATTAAAGGGGTTGTCTCACTACATTGATTCATCTCACCTCATCCTGTTTTCTTGTTTCCATTTGAATTCAGAGGGCGAGATTACAGGCTTTCTACTAGGCTGCAGTAGTAACCAGGTCTGTAGCTATACAACCAGTGTCTGGCAAGCCTATCAGGAGAGCTTGAACATGTCTTTAGCTATAGCAACCAGTGGCCGGCAACAACTATCCGGGTAGAGAATGTAACAGGTCTGTAGCTACAGCGACCTGAGGAGCTCATGCAGCCCATACAAGAGGGGATTTCTAAGAATAGGTAGGACACTGGTAATGGACATATATTGCAAAGTGACATGTTTCTGCAAGATCTTTAACCTAAAAATCAATCCTTATAGTGAGACAACCCCTTTAATGCATACATGTTCAGGTAGAGAGGTGAAAATGCCCTCATGTCGCATGGTTAAGACAGTAAAGTGCTGCAGAGCATTGAACTGGTTAAGTACCTGCTGAGTTAAGTTAAGGGGCACAAGATTTTCATTAGCTTGAGTGACCTGAAAATAGCTGACAAGCACCAACCCATGACAGGCGAAATGAAAAAAAAAAAGGAAAATAACCTGATCTTCCTCCTCCCCCTGCGGCGCCCATTCATGGCAACCCGCATCCAAACACTGGGAAGGGTTAACAGGGAGATGCTTTGTTCTAGAGCTAGAAGGAAGATGCTTATATTTTCCATGGATTTAAGCAACTCTGCTGCTTTGCTTTATTAGTCTGGGGGGTCGTGTATTTATGACAAGTCAGTTTAACTTCCAATCTTAAAGGGGTTGTCTCACTACAAGGATTGCTGCTTTTTATGTTAAAGATCTTCCAAAAACAAGTCACTTTGCAATATGTGTCCATTAACAGTGTCCTACCTATTCCTAATATCTCCTCTTGGGCTGCATCAGCTACTCCTCAGTCGCAATAGCTACAGACCTGTTTGATCTATCCGGAAAGACTGCCACGCTGGTTGCTAAAGCTACAGTACCAATATGATCTCTCCTGATAGGCTGCCACACTGGTTGCTATAAGCTACAGACCTGTTCAATCTCTCCTGATAGTGCCTTCCAGCACTGTCATTATAGCTACAGATCTGTCAATCACTCCTGATATGGCTTCCAGCACTGGTCGCTATAGCTGCATACCTGTTCAATCTCTCACTGATAGGCTTCCAGCACTGTCCTATAGCTGCAGACCTGATCATCTCTCCTGATAGCTGTCAAGCACTGGTTGCTATAGCACAGACCTGCTCTACTGCAGCAAACACGGCCCCTCAAGTTCAAAATGAAACCAAGAAAACAGGACTGAGGTGAGATGAAAACTTGTAGTGAACAAAGACCCCCTTTAAGAAGTTGTCTGCAAACACTGATCTTGAGGTCTCGTATGACGGATAGTGCTGTATGGATCCACAGTCCCACTGCCATTCACTGCTATAGGTCCATTCAGCACCTGTACATGTCATTCATATGGAATCTATAAATGAATGACGGTTTCTTCCATCAGAAAAGCTTTGCTTCTAGATGAAGGCACCTATGTTTAAAAGTCATGGTAACGCGGTTCTCCATCTCTGACGCGCTTTGAGCTTCAGCATCTCTATGCACTAGTGTGATCTGAACGCACTCAATATTGAATAACCACGTTGCTATGCTTTTTAACCCCTTAACGATTGCCCACTGTGGTGCGTGTCCTCTGTCTGCAGCAACAGCAAAACATTGCTGCCTACAGAGGGGGTTTGTTGGGGTATGGTTCAGTTACGCTGCATAGGGCTTGTGAACATTACTTTTTAGATCTTGTTTGGATGGCGTTTCTCGAACCTAAAGGACTCAAACACTTATCTAAAATGCGCAGTGTGATTACAATGCTTTTAACTATGAAACCAACGCATCTGTGGTTCAGACTAGTGATCGCTCGCTGCGTGTCTCATTGCGTCTTATTCGGATCCGTCCAATAGAATTATCAAGTCAATTCATTGTCCCGAAAAAAACAAAAGTGATTGATCCTCTGCAACCAACGTCGATCAGCCCCAACATAGCCACAACCTGGCAGCTGCATGCTGGATACGTGTTGGATCTGTTTAGGATCCAATCGACGCTGCGTTTTTGGATGCGATTTTCAGATCCAATACAGATCTAAAAACGCCGTGTGAACGGCCCCTTACTCCCAGCGCCGCAAACGGAGATGGGAATGGAGCAAGAGAATACAACCACGCGGCCATACTTACAGCTCAATGGCAGGACAATAAACTAAACCCGGTAGAAGGCAGTATAAGTCCCATAGCTAACTGGGAGAAATATAACTGGTATAGATACTGATGTACTGTTGCTCACACATCCATCCACTAGGAGGGTATGTTCACACGGCGTCGTTGCGGGGCGTAATTGCGCCCCGGAACTACGGTAATTCATAGCTCTCATTGAGTGGTATGGTTACCGGCCGAATTACCGAATTCTAACAAAAATCAAAGAGAAATATGGCCGTGTGCCCGAGAGGCCTTATTTATAAGAAAGAACACGCGGACAACAACAATACCCGGCTTAAGGTCAGTATGCGCCACAAGTAAGAGACGCAATAGCACCGTTGTGAAACTTAGCCTAATAAAAAAAAAAACCACACATTGAGTAAATTACCATACACTACTAGTATGCAGAAAAGCCACAATAACACACAGGGTAGAATATGAAAAAAAGGTAAAAAATCCTGATACAAATAACTACTCACACGACGTCAAGGACGCCTACAATTTATGTGAGGAAGGGGAATTGCTGGAATACAATTGCATAGAATATAGCAAATACACAGGGTGCCATACAGTTATATGTGGTGCACCATGCTGGCGCCCAACTAATGCGATAGTGCGGGCTGCCCCGCATAAGTATACCAGATATCCAACACAAAATTACTGGACCCTGATCCCACATATTTAGGGCAAAAATACACATTGGGAAAATATCAAATATGAGATATTAGTTGTCACTATAATCACAAGCTCACAGTAGTTCACAGCTCTGTTCCTAGAGCAGTGTGCCCGGGAGGAACTGAAGGACGCCTCCGATCCCCGCTGTTTAACCCATTAATAATCAGGCATAATCAAAGGGGGTTCCCCTGCTCCATCGGTTCACCGGGATCCCTAGTGCCACATGGAGCCTGGGGAATGTCTATGCAGTCAGCCCTGGGGACCTAGAGGAGCCTGGTGCTTAAAGGGGTTGTCTTACTGAGTTGATTCATCTTAACACAGTCCTGTTTTCTTGGTTTCAATTGAATTCTTGTGGCGGGTTTTATTGGCTCTAACAGCCTGCAGTGAAGCAGTCTGTAGCAATAGCAACCAGTGCAGCAGCCTATCATGAGATAGTGAACAAGGTCTGTATCTATAGCCACCATTGCTGGCAGCCCAGTCAGGGAGAGATCAAACAGGTCTGTACGCTATAGAGACCTGAGGGAGCTGATGCAGCCCATACAAAGGGGAATCTCATAAATAAGTAGACACTGTTAATGACCACATAATGTGAAAGTGACTTGTTTTATGCAAACTTTGACATACAAAGCATCAATCCTTGTAGTGATACAACCCCTTTAAGGGATTAAACAATGATATTAAAGGTTTGAAGATTTTATTCACATTGGTTCTGGAATACAATCCTCATTTGTAAGTTTAGTCCTTTAGTCCTTCTCGCCTAATGTCCAACAGATTTCCCGTGCCCCATTATTCCTGTATTTTGTATAGCGCCGGTATATTCCACAGCGCTGTACGTTGTTCCCTGTCCTCACTATCTAAATTTCAGATTAGTCGATCATTATGTTTGTGCAAATGGAGAAACCTCTGCGAACATGGAAAGAACATCCAAACTCCTTGCACGTTGTCTTTGGTGGGATTTGGACCCAGGACCCCCCGTGCTGTCTATTGAGCCATCGTGCCGCCCGTCCTGTGTTACCAGGGACACGGAGAAGCGGTAAGCGGGAATGATTTTTTAAAATTCTGACATTCATAGGAGTAACTATTGCTCGTCTAAACATGCTACCTGTAGTACATGCATCACCATCCCGCTGGGCACCAGACCACACACCTTATATTAAGCCCTAATTACCTCCGGACACAAATTTGATGCTGCTCGTCTTCCAGCTCCTTCCAGCCGTTCAGTCCCCAGAGTCAGTTCATCCATCTCTTGCTTCTGTAAATATTTTACAGACATTTCAAACAGCACCAATACTTTCCCCTTCAGTGTCTGGCGAGGGCTTTCCTCTGTATACCAGTCATCGAACGACTGCAGCGAGCTCTCTCATGTCTGCTCACAGCCAGGACACAATTAGAAATTAGCTGCAACCATTCAGTCATCTCCTGGGTAGTAAAATGATACTTAAAATAAAAGGCTGCCACCAAAGTAAAATAAGATATCTGTCTTATCAACATCCAATAAAATCAGCACATGGGGGTAGAGAGGCACCACTTCCGAAGACAGGACACCAAGTGGTCGGGTGTGTTCATATGGCGTATGGCGACGCATACCTGTGTGTGCCGCTCTACGCCAGCATGTACTTCTAATACGCTCTGTGCCAGCTCCCATAGTCTTTTACTTTCCTCGGCGTGTAAGCACCGGGAAGAAGTGACTTGTCACTTGCTCACCAAGTGGGATAAACAACATTATCTTGTTTTAAATCGTATTTTTACAGTAGTTATTAGCCCCCCCCCCCCAAGGGACTTGAGCATATAAACAATCAATTACTTGTCCTATGTATGGCAGTACCGATGTATATATATATGTATATATGCATAACATAGCTATATATATATAGCATACAGGGATTTTATTTATCTCCTATTACACCCTGCTTATGGCACGGTGTAATAGGAGTAGAAACATGGCAGCTATAGAGGCCCTCATTAGGCCTCTGGCTGCAATGGCAATAAAACGGCACAGCGCAATGGATTGTGGCACCATGCACTAACTGTTTAGGTGCAGTGGTTGTTTCTAACGTGACGTGTAAATGGTTTAATAGCTGGGATTGGAGTTATCTTTGATCCTGAAAGCTAGTGTTGGGTGCTGGTTGTATCTAACAGCCAACATCCACCATGTATGGAGCAGGATCAGTAAGGGAGCCCTCTCTATACCTCCATCGTTATGTTGGGTGCTTGTTCTAGTTAACAGCCAGCATCCACCATATTTGGAGCTGGGTCAGCGAGGTAGCCCTCTCCATACCCCTATAAAACTGTGTTGGGTGCTGGTTGTATCTAACAGCGAACATCCACCATATATGGAGTGGAGACAGTGAGGGAGCCCTCTCCATACCACCATAGTAATGTTGGGTATTGTTTCTAACAGCCAGCACCCATCATGTATGGAGCGGGGTCAGTGAGGGAGCCCTCTTCATACCCCAATAACTCTGTTGGTTCTATCTAACAGCCAACATCCACCATGTATGGAGCGGGGTCAGCGAGGGAACCCACTCTATACTCCTATAGCTGGGTCAGTGAGCGAGCCCACTCCTTAGTCCCTTAGCACTATCAGGACGTACCAGTATGTCTTGGTGTGTAGGGCGCGTCCCCACTGCACAGGACAAATACCGGCCGGTTTGCTGGCCGGTATTTGTCCTGTTTTGCGGCCATCCCCACGACCGCGCGCGGGGGGGGGGGGGGGGGGCTTTTCTCCGCCCCCCCCTCACATTGAATGCACAGATTCCGCCCGGGAAACGGACAAAGAAGATAACATGTTCAATGGTTTGCGGCCGGACCGCGGGCAGAAAAACCGCCCGACGGAAAACCCGTGCAGTGGGGACTACTGCACAGGTTTTCCATAGAGCACCATTGTGCTCTTTTTTGGCCGATTTTTCAGGCGGGCTGAAAAAACGCAAACCGGCTGAAAAACCAGCCGAAAACCCGTGCCGTGTGGACATGCCCTCAGGCATTAATGCCATGTTTCTTTGGAGACAGAAACATGTGTTGGGCACCATCTGTCTCTTCCGCTCCTTTTTGATGTGCTGTATTATCTATGTATTTTTCAGACTGTAATTATTATCTTATTTTATTTTTTATCCTTCTAGTTCTTTGAGAGGTGTATATTTTGTATACTTGACCGTTTAGTCTTCTGTTTCTCTTTACACAAATGTTTGGTGTATTTATTGTATGTTTTATATAATGCTATTTTATGTCATTTACTTTCGTGGTAGCCTTTCTTGTAGGCATGGCTGGGAAAAGGTATTCTGGTGCCCTCGGCAAACAAGGCATAAAGTGCCCCCTTTTCTACCTGGGAGAAAGTGGCGCCCTAGGCGGTTGCCTACCTTGGCCTACCCATCGTCCCGGCCCTGCTTGTAGGGTTTTCATTTCCTTTTGAGGCTTACTCACAAAATTCATTTCGGTCCCTGTTTTGGTATTGGTGTAATGGATATAGCAAAAGCATGATGAGACATCTCGGTGATGATTATTCACTGACATCAGGACACAGACCGAATAAAAAAAAAAAATATGTATAAAATATTTCAGAAGCTGCAAGACAAAAAATCATTGCCTAAAGTGCTACCAGGAAGCCAAAGTCATGGGTTAAAGTGGTCCTGGCATTGCCCCGGTTGTGTTGAGCAGTGTCTCGATCGGTTAAATTAACGCGTCTCTCTTAAAATAAATATTTCCCCGACGCCTCAGCTCCTCAGTTTCTTCATGTAAATGCCATGTCTGGTGCAGGACTTTTATCTGCCACTTTCTCACCCTCACACCCTCCGCTTGTCTCAACACTCTCCCCTTCCGTCTCTCTTCTGCTCCCTCCATCATCCACTAACAAGTGTCTGGATAATGATTACTGTAATCTGAGTTCTTTTTATAAATCTTCAGCTGCAGGCGTCGTGTACTACAACTCCTAGCTGAATAATGCAATCCCCGCTGCAAGAGAACAAGCGTAAGGCACAAAACCCGGACATGACATAAAACAATCTATTTTTTTTTATTCATTTTTTTATTAGTTGCATAAATTAATACATAGAATATCATATAAAAAAACAAGAAGATGTTTTTATTTCACTCCTTTTCAAAACGTACAGCGACATTGACAGAGAATAAAAGAAGTAATGCTCAAAATTACAGCAACCTATTGCATTGTAAAATATACCACAAACACCTTTTTAGTTAAAAGCAGTGAATGTACATGTGCCTGCCATAAACTGATATTTAAAGGGGGTGGACTCACTACCTGTTATGTTAAAGATTTTACAAAAAGAAGTCACTTTGCAATATATGTCCATTAAAGGAGTTGTCTCACTACATTCATTCATCTCACAGTTCTGTTTTCTTGGTTTCACTTTGAATTCAGGGGCGTGTTTACTGGCTTCTACTAGGCTGCAGTAGAAGCCAGGTCTGTAGCTATAGCGACCAGTGCTGGCAGCCTATCAGGATAGATCGAATAGGTCTGTAGCTATAGCGACCTGAGGAGCTGATGCAGCTCATACAAGAGGGGATATCTAGGAACAGGTAGGACACTGTTAATGGACACATATTGCAAAGTGACTTGTTTTTGCAAGATCTTTAACATAAAAAGCAGCAATCTCCGATTCTGGTAATTAATCGTTGATTCAGGACCTGTTTTTCTTTTCTTTTTTGAGGTTATGCCTCGTCTCTATGTTCTTTACTTGTTCAGATGTTTATTGAATGTTTTGCCTACCTATATTTCAATAAACTTTTACTTGCTGAAAAAAAAAAAAAGCAGCAATCCTTGTAGTGAGACAACACCTTAAGGCTATGTTCACACGCCGCCTTGCGGTGCGTACCTGTGCGCGCCGCAAGACACCGTGGGCCACATGTATGAAAACTGTTCAGGTCTAAAACTCACTTTGTTGCCCATAGCAACCAATCAGAGCACCCCTCTGATTTCATATAGTGCTCTGGAAAAATGAAAGGGGGGCTCTGATTGGTTGCTATGTGAAAAATAGAGAGTTTTAGACCAAGAGATTTTTCATACATGTGGCCCCGTGTGTTTAAAAGAATGCGCTACTGTGTATACGCCAGAAAGTCACGTCTTTCTGCCGGCTCAATACGCGGCTAGGAAGACGGCAGATAATCATAGTTCTCTATGAGAGCTATGATTACCCTAATTACAGGACGTATTTTAGGGCACATTGCAACACAATTACGCCCCGAAATATTTCCTAAAAGATGCCGTGTGAACATAGCCTAACAGTGTCCTAATTAGTCCCAGATATCTCCTCTTGTATGGGCTGCATCAGATCCTCAGGTCGGAATTTGCGGTCAGGGGTTGGCCGGCCCACATTAAACGGTACTATAACCCACCGTTTTCCGGCGCATACGCGCCGCAATACATCGTGTGTCTCGGAAGGTCGCGCTGATCAGCGTGTACTCCCGAGGTGCCATCAGCCCCATAGACAGGCATTAATTGCGGTTCGAAAGTGCCGTGAATAAGTGACATGTCACTGGTCTCCCCAGGAGGAGGCGTAATCCATAGTTCTCTAGGAGCACTATGGATTACCGTAATTTCGGCGCACATCTCGCCCGTATTAGAGCGCAAATACGCGCCGAAATGCGTGCTGATAGTATGCTGTTTGAACATAGCCGCAACACACAGTGTATTGTGGGAGCTCGCCCTGATCAGTGCGTACTCCCAAGGCATGGGGAGGCCAGCAGCCCGCAGGCCCCATATCCATGCATAAAATGACATGTCACGTATCTCCCCGCGCGTACAAGTCATAATCCAGATGTCTCTATGAGAGCTATGGATTACCGTAATTGCAGTGCGCATCTCGACGCGTATAAAGCGCAAATACGCGGCAAAATGCGCGCCACAATTACGCAGTGTGAACATAGCCTTATAGAACATGTTCAGATTTGAAATCCAAGTTGCGTAGACTACAGCTCAGATTTTCTATTGAGTTCTATGGGGACAGTTTACAGTCAGATTTTTGCAGATTCTAAATACTGCTTAAATCCGATCATAAACCAGCCCCGTGTAGACAGTGGCGTAGCTACAGAGGTCGTAGCGGTCGCACTTGCGACCGGGCCCCTGAGCCAGGGGGGCCCCGCAGGGCCCCCTCGCAACACCCCTCTAGTTGCTGTACATATGGCTAGGTCACAGAGACCCAGCCATAGACGTCGCCTTATTGTGGATACTCTCCTCACTCAGCTGTCCTCCAGATAGGTCCATCTATCCTCCATACGGCTGCTTTGAGATGGAAGAGGGTGTGCAGTTCAGCTAGCTTTGCTGAGGTGGGTTACTGAATCTCTTAATGGTTCGGCCACAGAAAAGGTGGTGTCGCGCATGCGCGACACTGTGACAATGACCAATCACAGTGGCACTACTGTTCTTACATCTGACTCAAGTCAACAGCAAGGCTGCAGGCGGGCTGTGGGCCATATGTTGCACAGACCTGTTTTACTTCAGACCGCTTCCAATTTTCCTATAGAGTGGGCACAGAACCTCATGGCAGGATGAAGCCTTGACATATACTCGTTTTTTATACATGTAATGTACAGGAAATAAATGAGTGGGCACTTAATATAATTATCTCGAATGCAGCCAAGAGCCTCAAAAGAACAAATCTGAAAGGAACCATTAAATGGCTTTTCTTTAGCGTCTTTTTATTTTCCTTTTTGTTCACAGAACAAAGTTATGTTATTTTTGCCACACAAGGAACTCTGTGAGGGTAGAAATAGATGGATCCAGCCCCATCTCCTATTCAACCGCCTTTGACCGCACGTGTTTCTTAGCATCCTGTGCAGCCATTGGTGGTCACATAGGAGTCGGAGATGTCAGCCACACCACGCCCGCACCATCTTTTCTTACCCCAAAAACGAAGCCCAACAAGAAGTTAAACAATGGCTTTTTTTTTCATTTAACCCAACAAATAAGTTTTTTTGCTCCAAATTATGTAACAATATGTATCACAGAGCTTAACTTCTCTCCTCTATCATATAACCCTATATCACAAAGCTTAGCTTCTCTCCCTCTATCATATAACCCTACATATCACAGACATCAGCTCCTCTCCTCTATCATATAACCCTATATATCACAGAGCTCAGCTTCTCTCCCTCTATCACATAACCCTATATATCACAGAGCTCAGCTCCTCTCCTCTATCATATAACCCTATATATCACAGAGCTCAGCTTCTCTCCTCTATTATATAACCCTATATATCACAGAGCTGAGCTCCTCTCCTCTTATCATATAACCCTATATATCACAGAGCTCAGCTCCTCTCCTCTATCATATAACCCTATATATAACAAAGCTCAGCTCCTCTCCCTCGATCATATAACCCTATATATCACAGAGCTCAGCTCCTCTCCCTCTGTCACATCCTTCTCTGAGATAGGTGGGCACAGACCACCTGACAAGTTCCCTTTACAATTATTGGAACACTCCTTTAAATAGTAACATGTCAATTTGTACAGCAGAAAACAAACCCTTATATTGTTATGCTGACAGAAAACTAAGACAAATGTGCGACTCTTGGAAGGGGACAATGAAAAAACAAAAATGAAATAAAATGAAGCTTGGATGGCCACAAAGGGCTTAAAGGGGTTGTATCATGTCATTAAATAGTTTTTAGAATAAGGGGACAGTGAAAACAAGCAGTTTTGCAGTTGGATGTCATTGGCAAAGCTGGCTTGTTTTCACAGTATTCCTTATCTTCGTTTTTTGTGAACACGGTTCCCCATTGCCGGCGGGGTAGTCTGATCCCACCTCCTTGCATTTCATTAGCTGAGGGCTCTAATAATTTCCATTCTGTCTGGCCCCCGGACAACCTTATTCATGGAGCTTGCATTCCTGCCTCTCACTCAGAATTAGGGGCCAACAACAGTTTCACTCTATACAGCTAGCTGCCTCCTCATTGACACTGCAGCTTTCTCTATAATCGGAAAACAGCAGAATTGTGCCACTGTGCCTTAATACTCCTGCCTTTAAGGGGCTGACAAAAATTTCACTCTATAAAGCTAACTGCTCCTCATTGACACTGCAGCTACTGCTACAATCAGAAAACAGCAGAATTTTTGCGTCGGTGCCTTATGTAAACATGAAGGGGGACGTATCTGTGCTCTGGATGGATTCAACTGTAGCAAACCTCCAGCTGTGAGAGATCAGTGCTGAGTTCAAAGAGGACTGTTTAGACTGAATGCAGGCCTGTGGTATGTAAACAGCTCTTACAAAATAAGACTGCATAGGGAGAGGACAACTCTCCTTATGGAGAGCACCAGTTAAGGTGTGTAGTGTTTTGATTGCCTTTAAGCCCACTACTAAGCATCTGCATATCACAAGGCATTATGGGAAAGGAGCTGGGAAGCTCACTGCGCCCTCTATAGGTTGTAACAAATCCTCAATTTACTTCTGATTCACTGAATCTTTGAGAAGCAAAAAGGAATAATTGTCAAGCCAATATTGCTCATCTACATATGTTCCCCTTCTCTCAGCCACGCATTGCCTCCCACCAGTCAAGCCAGTATCGCTCTGCTCTACACTGATGTGGGGCAAAACCCCGAAACGGTCGTATGTAGATGAGCGATATTGGCTTGACAAATATTCCTTGTTGCGTCTCAACGATTCGGTGACTCAGAAGTAAATTGAGGATTTGTTACAACCTATAGAGGGCGCAGTGAGCTTTCCAGCTCCTTTCCCATAATGCCTTGTGATAGGGAGAGGACAGTGATATGTGGAAGGGGGGGACGACGACACACTGGAGCCATCATGAACAGTGAAGAGGGGATGATTTTATCCCCCTTTCAGCTAAGAAACACCCAGCTGGGAGGGGAAGAAACGCTCCTGGATTTGAGGAAGTGAGAGCATCAAGCTTCAAGATAACAGCCCAACTGATTAAGCGATACATCCCCTTTAAAAAAGACATAGTTTTATGTCGTATCTGTGTATTTGTTACAAAATAAAAAGGCTGCTGGGCGGCCGTCCTGTAATTGTGGTGAGTTTATCATTTTTGCCAGCGATAAGGACACCCTGTAATACACCGATCTTATCAGCAATGGCCGGTGGCATAGAAATAACGTTTGTAAAGGGTAATTGCCAGAAGAATGTTATTAGGTTAAGGATGGGGTTCTGATAAAATATGTAGAAAAGATTACACAAACTCAGCAGATCCAGATGGTCCAGACACAGAATGTACTACAAGAGATTTCTTTAAAGAGTCCGTCAGCTAATAAAGTTCCTTTGCTCTCCTACCGCAGATTCAGAGATATCACATCTGGTGACTTACCTGTGAATGAACCAGTCTCTGACGTTCCCTAAGTAGTATTGTGCCAAAAATCCTGCTAATTAAAAAGCCTCATCACCCTGAGGGCAAATGGAAGAACATATACTCTTCAAAATGAATGTGATGGCTTAGAATAATGTTCCATTATTTATTCACATGTAGCTTAAAGGGTTTGTCCATAATTACAAACACTATTTTTTTTTGTTAACGCCAACATCGTGCGTGGACCTCCTCTGCTTTTTCAGCTCCGCTCCATTCTTACGGTTCTTCATATTTTGCATGGAAGGCAGTAGAACATTTGCATATCCATAGCTTCAAATGTAAGGCCATGGCACATACGTATGTATGTATGGCAGCATATTGTATCAGCCAGGCTATATAGAAGGAAGTTCCAGCATCAATGGAACCATCTGATATACCCACATTTTTGGTTTGCATCCATTGTATATCACCTGATGAACCCTTGCCGTTTGATGGGGGGGGAGCTAGACCAACACTGGTGTACAGGTCGTATCACTTATGGTTTTGTAGCCCATTCCAGCGTTGTGCAGGTCTGTGATATTGTCCCTGACATCCTTAGAAAGCTCTTTGTTCTTGCCCATGTTGTAGAGGTCACACGTTCTGTTTATAAAGTATTAATAAATAGCGCAATGTTGCGCACTATTTTGTTCTGCCAAATGATGGACACCGTTTTGGAACCAGGATCTGTTGGGCACTTTTGGTGTCCGTCATGGAACAGTTCTGGTATTGTTGCTTATATTAATTTTATGTCTTTGCATCAGAAAAGAAAACCGGAAATAAAGACATGCAGACATGAATGTAGCCTCGCCGCAGTTGTGCAGTGAGGAGGAATAGGAGACTTGGGACCCTCATTCTAGTGACTGGTATAGATCTGAGCAGTGGGGCTCCCACCTCAGTGGTGGAAACTGTTGCATGGCGGAGTCGGTGCCTATTTTACAGGAGTTGGAGTCGGAGTCGTCATAAAAGGGACCGACTCCAAATCCCAAAATATATAATAATTTGGCCCAGTTAGTTCGATGCAGTGCAAAGAGCAAGAGGAATTGGGTCCGGCTACTGCTCCCATATCTTCATCCACATCACATGAGGAGTGTAATTGATGACATGGAGCAGGCAAAGCGCTGCCCCAGGGGAAAAGATTCTGCTCCTATGGGAAACGGATTTTGGCAAAATTTTTCACCTGCTTTCAAAGAAGTAGAAGATCAACCATTCATCAAAACTGACTGTGGTTGAGGCAATTCCTTTATACCCTGTCATTGTTAGAGATGTTGCCTCTGTGGTCACCGATTTGCCCCCAACCCAAGTTAGTGTAGAGAGGCCGTTCTCTAGCCTGGAAATAATGAGATCAGATGTGAGGTCATGTATGCAGGATCTGATGGAGGCGACACTATTTCTCAGAACAAATTCAGAGACTCCATAAATGTTCCTGCAGTGTTTTGCATAGTTACAATTTTTTGTGTTCTAAAGTCATGTCCAATAAATATATTTTACACTGACAAGCAAAATGGTAACAATGTTTTGAACTTGTGACTTTCAGGCTCCATATCTCACCATCCACTACAGCTTTGTACATGAGGCTACTGTCATTTTATATACAGTCATCTTACCTATCTTATACATAAGTTTGGCTTGCAAGTATATAGCATCTGCTTAGTTCTGCAGATTCTTTCCTGTAACTGCATTGTTAGTGTTTTGCTCCTAAAAATAGAAATGTTAATTTTCATTATTTTGTTAGTATTTGTAAAAACCCCTTTTGGCTTTCAGCTCTGCCTGAATCCTTCTGGGCTCAGGATCAGATTCAAGCATATCTTGACCAAAATCTGATCTCAGGTCTCTTCTACACATTCCCAATGTTGGTGCAACTCTACCCACAAGTGTTCAAAAAACATTGTTACCCTTTAGCTTGTCATTGTCTGTTTTACCTAAATAGCTTGATTATTGTATCATAAGGTGGTAAAAAGCCTGATGTTACCATTTTACTACAGTAAAGTTATCACTTAAACATGCGCCGTGTATGAGGGAGTCAGGAGTCGGAGTTGGAAGTTTGGGAAATTAAGGAGTCAGAGTCGGAGTGGGTGCTTTGGCTTGCCGACTCCACAGCCCTGTAGTAAGTAAGGGGGCCCTGTCACCTTTAGGCCAGGTTCACATCTGTGTCAGAGGGTCTGTTTGAAGCCTCCGTCGCAAAGGTGGAACCAGACACCAACGATGTTTGGTAGAAGAAAGTAGAAGGCGATACAGCAGGCGGATGATCCACTCTAATGAGTAAAACTTTAGGTTTTATTAAAATACCATTAAAAAGCCAGCATCACACAAAATAGATCACAGCATAGTCACAGCTGACGCGTTTTGGGCACTGATGTGTCCTTATTCATAGCATAAAACATAGTGATGCATATCTTCCTTATATACTCTATTCCATAAAATGTAAATTGTACTGACGGAATCAGGCCACACGTTAGAACACCGCACGTCCAGCATCCGAAAAGGCGGGGTCCATCACTTTCACATAAAAAATATGCTGCTTAGTGCTATTTTTCCAGTGCATTTGATGGAGGCTTTGAACTCAACCCTGACACAGATAAAATCTGGGCCTAAAGCAGCTTCCTACTGCATGTGGATATATAAGATAAGACATTTCACAGCTAACAATTACTGGTGGATTGTTAGAGAGACATGAAGTATACTCTGTGATGAGATACAGGATAACAAGGATCCTATCCCGGCAGACCTCGACTTACAACATTCTGACTTACATCTGTCCCCTAGTTACAAACGGAGACTTATGGGGCATGCTGGCACTTGTAGTTCCATGTTCCACAGCATATAGTAGCTTTGGAACGACAAGTGCCAGCATGCCACAGCAGCAAATGAGGTGAAATATTCCTAACAGGGGCACAGACAGCAAAACAAATGTAAAAACTCTTTCCTGCGTTATCCAAAACTAACTGTGCTGGAGTAACATTTAATAAATATACCTGTTCCAATTTACAAATAAATTCAGCTTATGAACAAACCTACAGTCCCGATCCTGTTCATAACCCAGGGACTGTCTGTATACTGTTGCTCCACAATTCATTGTAGATGGCTGGGATATGTTGCGCCACATTTTGATCACAAACATGGTGATCACAGACACTCCTGAAACTCCTCCTCCTAAATGGAGAAGAAGCCGGGAATTTGCGCAGTCACTCTATATTCCTTTTAGGCTATGTTCACACGGCTTAAAACTGGACGTATTTCAGTCCGTAATTACGCGCCGGAGTGCAAGTCTATGGGCCGGCGAGGTGCCGGCCTCCCGCCCCCCGCTCCCGCCCCCGGCCACACGGCGTAATTGCGGGGCGTAATTACGCCCTGCATTTAAGTCGTGTGAATCTAGCCTTATTGTGAGGTCCGAGTGCAGCCGAATATTTGCATTTGGCTGTAAATGGAACTTCCATTGAAATAAGTGAAGAGCATGAAAGCGTGGCCACTTCTCCATTCAGGACAAGGCGTTTCAGGGGCCTGTTCTAGAGATAGGTGCGGGTCCCAGAGGTGGGGTCCTCATCTATCTCACATTGATGGTATATGCTATCTGTGGTGGAACAACCCCTTTAATTCAGTCCATAAAATGACCCTAGCTGATGGGTGAGCACATAAACTCGATGACAAGTGCATTCCTATGTCTCGGTATGGATAGTGCTACTCAGCAGAACCTAATGTGCTGATCAATGCTTTTCCCCCACTCGCTGTCAATTTATATTTTTACTTCCCTTTCTCGGTCCTTCTCGTAAGGATCTGTGAGCCGCTCGTGTATTTTTTCTTTCTTTTTCAGCACAGCCAAATTCTGAACTTTTCACTCCTTCCTTCCTCTACATTTTATTTGCACATTCTTGCTCATTTACAGCAAAGTATCTGAACTTCATCCAAAATGGTTGCACTGGGGGTGGGTACAAGGCCAGCCAATCAAAACAGGACTTGCAACAACATCCCGAGTGCGGCGCGGCGGCTGACCAACACCACTGAGCGAATAGTGCGATACGTATAGAAAAGGAAACAACAAGAAAAAAAGGCACTTGTTAACCCTATCCTGCCTAAACTAATGCAAGTTGTTATCGCTTGGTCCTTTGTAATAAGGGAGCTTTCACACAGTGCGCTCATTTGGTGCGTTTTTGATGCATTTTTTTGTGCAGAAATGTACAGCATCCAAAAAATGCACCAAAAAACACAGCTGCATGTGAAAGCACCTTAAGGGTGGCACAGCAATTAATGCTGTACAATGTAGAAAAAGCGATTGTTCTCCAGTCCTTGTCTTCAATTTAAAATATAGATAATTTTATTCATATATTAAAATTAACCATTCTAGCTAACGCGTTTCGGGTACCGCAGACCCTTATTCATAGCATGTTACTGCACAAAAAACACATAAAAAAAACATGTAAAAAATGCACCGTGTAAAAGCACCCTTAGGGTGTAAAGCTACAACTTATAAGGTCTAAGGCCATGTCCCCACAGCACGGGTTTTCAGACGGTTTTCGTTTTTGAAAACCGTTTGCAAACCAGGTGAAAACTTTTAAAATGGAGCTCTATGGAAGACCCGCGCAGCAGCCCCCAATGCACAGGTTTTCCGGTCGGCAGTTTTTCAGACCAGCGGCAGTCTGGCGGCCTAAGGGTGCTTTCACACTGTGCATTTTTGCCGCGATTTTTTATGTGCAGCAATGTACAACATAAATTGCCTTCCTGCACAAAAAACGCGGCAGAAATCGTGGCAAAAACGCATCAAAAACGTGTCAAAAACACACAGTGTGAAAGCACCCTAAGGCTATGTTCACATGGCTTATTTGCGGGGCGTAATTACGCCCCGTAATTACGCCGAGGGGGCTGCTAGTAAATGACATGTCACTTTCTCCCCCCGCGGCGGATTCCCCCAAGCGGGAGAGGAGACGTAATCCTGTGTTCTCTATAAGAACTGTGGATTACCGTAATGACTGGGACGTATTCCAGCCGGAATTCGCGCAGTACGGCACGAATTACGGACTGAAATACGTCCCATTTTAAGCCGTGTGAACATAGCCTAATAGTGGGTAGTTCAAAGAAGTTAATCAGCTCACCTGGGTAAAGTGCACCGGTCTGGGCAGTCTCTTAGGCCATGTTCACACGGCTTATTTTGGGGTGCATTTGGCCACGTATTTGCGCTCTAATACGAGCGAAATGCGTCCCAGTCATTACAGTAATCCACAGTTCTCATAGAGAGCTATGGATTACGCTTCCTCTCCCCGCTCGTACAATACACCGCACAGGGGAGATAAGTGACATATCAATTATTCAAGTAATGCTTGTCTATGTAGCACTGTACTGTACAACCCGCAATTAAGCCATGTGAACATACCCATACTCCCAAGCACAAATCAGAGTTCATGGTGTGACCAGCTCCAAAAAAAGAGGATTACCTCTAGATGGAGAAGCCAATTTATTAATCTTCACGCTTTTATAATAAAGCCATAATCAGGAAAAGATATCTACACCTGCTCCAAAAACGGCTACTTAATCTAGACATCAAGGCAATCCTCTTTTTTTGGGCACTGGTGACACTACGGACTTTTGCTACGTAATATTGGGTAGATCGCAGCAAAAGGTCAGTGTTAATAACTGTATTATGTGAACGGTAAAGGGTTGTATTCTAACGTATATGTATGAGGAGGAGAGGTCTGTGTATAAGGAGGATATATATAGTTAGGTCACATTATTATGACCACTTCCTACTTTTGGCATCTGCAGTGTATAGCTCACAAAGGTGTGGTGCGTGGGCTTGGTGGGTATATAAGGTGTGATAGGTTGTCTGCACACATATTCCTCCTTGTTTCTGTCTGGGTAAGAGGGGCAAGCTAACAGAGTTGGCTCTATGGACCCTCCAGCAGCTCTGGGGCCCCTGGATGGTGGTGTTGGCTCTATGGACCCTCCAGCAGCTGTGGGAGCCCCTGGATGGTGGTGTTGGCTCTATGGACCCTCCAACAGCTGTGGGAGGCTCTGGAGGTGGGTGTTGGCTCTATGGACCCTGCAGCAGCTGTGGAGCCCCTGGATGGTGGTGTTGGCTCTATGGACCCTCCAGCAGCTGTGGGAGCCCCTGGATGGTGGTGTTGGCTCTATGGACCCTCCAGCAGCTGTGGGAGCCCCTGGATGGTGGTGTTGCCTCTATGGACCCTCCAGTAGCTGTGGAAGCCCCTGGATGGTGGTGTTGGCTCTATGGACCCTCCAGCAGCTGTGGAGCCCCTGGATGGTGGTGTTGGCTCTATGGACCCTTCAGCAGCTGTGGAGCCCCTGGATGGTGGTGTTGGCTCCAGATACCTGTGACAACCGACCAGGACCTTTTTGAGTCTCTCCCAGCCTGTCTAGCTGCTGTCCGTTACTCTGGTCATAATAATGTGATTTGACTGTATATGAAGACCATCATGGCGTCTAATAACCTCTACATCCTGGATGTGTGTATTAGGTAGGTGAGTGCAGGAGGGTGAGGTATGTGTCCTTGATGCTTTGCAGTAGTTCGGAGGTTGTGGATGTAAGTGTCCCTGATCTGTGTGGCTGTAGGAGACATTTTGGAGTGGGAAGAATGTTCTCTGTTAATCACCGCTTGGTCTAATTGAAATATAAAATGAAGTGCGGCTCTCCTGTTTCCAGGGAGCTGTCAGAAGTGCAGGTGTGAGTCCAGGCAGCCTGAGGTGGGTGCAGGGGGGGAGAGGGCGGCTCTTTTAACTGGCGTTGGGTTACTGGCAGCGATGAGAAGAACGGGAGGAATCTTGCCTCAGCCACAAGGCTCAATTCTTCCTCTTGGAATGAAAGGCAGCAAAACAGACCGCCCCTGTGCACCTGTCCCCCCACCATGCTAGCCAACACAGGAAAGGAGCGAGCGGACTTAACCCAGCACACGCCAAAGGCTCGGCTGCCTTTTACTACGTGTTTGCCGTCTGGACTGATGTGTTTTTAGGCAAATTGGGAATTCTATGAACTTTTCCAGTTTACTTTAGCGTATATGGGGAAACTGTAAATACCTGGCCGTGCCGGTGCTAGCCTGCAAGCCGGGCCACCGATCTGACACACATCTCTGACCCCGGCGCACGTTTATTTACTCTGACTGTTTGTGCACTCTGTACGTAGGGGCCTGTGCGCTCATATGTATACTTTTCGGTATAGTCGCCCTGACTGGTAAGTGAGGTGTTGACACGTTACCCTGCCCGACCAACGTACAACTGTCTAATTAACTTTACTCAGAGGGTCAGCTGTGTCTTGAAAAACTAGTAAAAAAAGAGCAGTTTAGAAGCTAACGAAATTTTAATTGCAAGATCTCAGTGTAAGGCCTCGTTCACACGACTTATTTTGGGACTGATTGGAGCTGTACCGCGCGCCGTATTTGCGCTGCAGTACGGCTCCAATCTGACCCAGTAACTACGGTAATCCACAGTTCTCATAGAGAACTATGGATTCCGTCGCTCCTCCCCGCTCAGCGAATCCGCCGCGGGGGGAGAAAGTGACATGCACGTTATTTACGGCGTGTACGCGCCATGAATAATGCAATGTCTATGGGGCTGGCGGGCAGCGCCCCCGGCGCGCCCTCGGCCCGCCCCTTATTCAAGCCGTAACTGTGGGCGAAATCCTTCCCGCAATTACAGCTAGAATAAGCCATGTGAACACTGCCTAAATCTATTTAGTTGTTCAGTAAACAAAACAGAACGGTGCAATAGGATATATTCACACGGCGAGTTTGGATCCGATTTTTGGATCCGCTTTGGATCCGAGAATTGCATCCAGAAAAGGATCCAGCAGGCAGCTCCGTGGTTGGCTGCAGCAGGGTCGCACCCTATAGTTTATTATAGGGCTCCTGCTTCGTCTTTCGGACCCAGAATTGACATGACGATTCTTGGGACAGATCTGAAAGACGGAAACGAAAGACACAATGAGACACGCAGCGGTGATCCCTGGTGTGAACGCCGATGCATGTTTCACATTAAAAGCAATGTAAATCACACTGCTATTTGTTAGATGCATGATTGGGTCCGATAGACGGATCCAAACACGCATCTAAAAGTGTATATTCACATGGACCCAACACGCCGTGTGGGCATACCCTTATTCTCTCCAAAAAAAGAATATTTCTGACATTCTTAGGGTATGTTCACACAGTGTGGTGGGTCCATGTGAACGTACGCTTTCAGATGCGTGTTTGGAACACCCACAATACGCCGGATGTTTTGGAAGCAAGCGCGTAATTCCAAAACATGGGGGGGGGGCAGCCCCCAGCCGGCCCCATTGACATGCATTGTCAGCGGCTCTCTGTGAGAGCTATGAATTACCGTAATTGCGGCGTGCATTTTGCTACACCACATCTTAGCCTCAAGAACCATATGGGTATGTTCACACGGCTTACTTTGCCGCGTATTTTCACACGCATTTCGCCACGTATTGCGCTTTATACGCAGCAAAATAAGCCGTGTGAACATACCCATAAGGCTCTTGAGGCTAAGATGTGGTGTAGCTGGTAGGACCACGTGCAAGGAGAATGCATGATGGCGAGAATGACTCGAGAGTCAGGAGGTGGATTCACTGGGTAAGCCGCAAGTTTTGGCATAAAACCAGACCAAGGACTGGAGTCTGAGGAGGTCTCTAGTGTTCACCTTTTACCCTTTGTACAGGGATCTGGACTTTGCTACAGGGAACTCCCAGGTCACTACCACCGTCAGCTGAGCTTCAGCCACAGTAATGGAGGAGTAGACAGGAGGTTGCAAGCAGAAAGTCAGGGCA
This sequence comes from Phyllomedusa bahiana, assembly GCA_025379985.1. NCBI lineage: Eukaryota > Metazoa > Chordata > Amphibia > Anura > Hylidae > Phyllomedusa > Phyllomedusa bahiana. The sequence goes on from JAODAL010009051.1 coordinate 29,913, forward strand.
GGCGGAGTTCTTTCATAGTCAGGTGACAGGCAGAAGGTCAGGGCAGGCGGAGTTCTTTCATAGTCAGGTGACAGGCAGAAGGTCAGGGCAGGCGGAGTTCTTTCATAGTCAGGTGACAGGCAGAAGGTCAGGGCAGGCGGAGTTCTTTCATAGTCAGGTCATAGGCAGAAGGTCAGAGCAGGTGGAGTTCTCTTGTAGTCAGGTCATAGGCAGAAGGTCAGAGCAGGTGGAGTTCTCTTGTAGTCAGGTCATAGGCAGAAGGTCAGAGCAGGTGGAGTTCTCCATTAGTCAGGTCATAGGCAGGAGGTCAGGGCAGGTGGAGTACTATCCTAATCGAGTCACAGGCAGGAGGTCAGGGCAGGTGGAGTACTATCCTAATCGAGTCACAGGCAGGAGGTCAGGGCAGGTGGAGTACTATCCTAATCGAGTCACAGACAGGAGGTCAGGGCAGGTGGAGTACTATCCTAATCGAGTCACAGGCAGGAGGTCAGGGCAGGTGGAGTACTCTATTAGTCAGGTCATAGGCAGAAGGTCAGGGCAGGTGGAGTACTATCCTAATCAAGTCACAGGCAGGAGGTCAGGGCAGATGGAGTACTATCCTAATCAAGTCACAGGCAGGAGGTCAGGGCAGGTGGAGTACTATCCTAATCGAGTCACAGACAGGAGGTCAGGGCAGGTGGAGTACTATCCTAATCGAGTCACAGGCAGGAGGTCAGGGCAGGTGGAGTACTATCCTAATCGAGTCACAGGCAGGAGGTCAGGGCAGGTGGAGTACTATCCTAATCGAGTCACAGGCAGGAGGTCAGGGCAGGTGGAGTACTATCCTAATCGAGTCACAGGTAGAAGGTCAGGGCAGGTGGAGTACTATCATAGTCAGGTCATAGGCAGAAGGTCAGGGCAGGTGGAGTACTTTAGTATTCAGGTCATAGGCAGAAGGTCAGGCAGGTGGAGTACTATCCTAATCGAGTCACAGGCAGGAGGTCAGGGCAGGCAGCGGACAAATAGTTCAGAACCCAACAACAAGTTAGCTAGTTGAAGGGCAAGTGCCCTATAAGTATCCAATGAGCTGGACAAAGGATGAGGAGGCCGAGTGGTTTAAAGGGCCAGCGCATGTGTGCCATAGAGAGGAGCCAGCAAGGGAAGAGGAACGAGGGAGCAGTTGGACAGGCTGGCTGCACAGCACAATGGCAAGGTAAGCGAGACAACGATAGTCTGTGTGTGCTGCCGGATGATCAGGGGCGTTGCTATAGCGGGTGCAGAGGTAGCAGTCGCTACCAGGCCCTGCAGCTTGAGGGGTCCCAAAAACCCTTCTGTCATATAAGACACCAGTATTGTAAATGGCACATGATAGCTTTGGGGCCCGTTTTACTTTTTGCACTAGGGCCCAAGAGCTTGAAGATACGCCTCTACCAATATCTTTGTAATACAGCATCCATCTGAACATGGTGCTGATGTAATCAGAAGTACAGCTTGGACCTATGGATATCCTTGGGTGCCAGATTACAACTTGTAGAGTGCAACAATACAACCGTGTGCTTGAAAACTTAGGTAACACAGAGCTGCGTCACAATACCAAAACATTACATGACTTCTCAGAAATAAATGTATATGGAAGCTCTGCACTTGCTAAATATCAACACCCAAGATTTATCTGCTTTTTGTGGAGTGGACAAATCTTAGGTGCTGCAATTAAAAAATTTTTTTTTTTTTTTACAAATTAAAAAAAAAAAAAAAAGAAACATATAATTTTCTTCTTAGCCATTTTTATTTTCTGATTGTAGATTTCTCAGTTTTGTTGTCTGTATCTAATTATGGGAGCGCCCATCTTGTCTGAGCTGCTTTTAGCAGCAGGAAGAGAGAGATGCTTTACAGCAGCTTCATGGACGTAGGAGCCTGTGAACCGCAGCAGACCCACTGGCTTCTATAGGAGAGTTTTCTAGGTTCTGTGACCTGGGAAGAAGTCAGTGTGCAGGGAGGGGGAGAGGGGGAACTGTGACATCTCCTAGTGTGACTGGTGGATCCTGTGTTATCTATACACATTGGTGTCACCTTTCAGTGTAATACTGCCTGTCATGATAATGAAGTGACTGCTCAAAATTAAACTCTACAGAACAGGAAGTGTCAGACTATTATTAGGCTTTGTGGCCAAAGTGAAAACCGCAGGACTTAAGAATTATTAAAAAATATTGAAAGTGATCTGGAAAATTAAAAAAAATAACCAAAAAGTCCTAAAAAATGTGTTTAGCATAAAAACATGAGTTAAGCAGTAAGTAATTTTTGGATGACCTGTTCCCTTTAATCTATTGGGTAAGTATTTTAAAGATGTTTTTAAGGATGATGGCTTGTACTTAAGAACCTTGGGGACGTCTATTGAAGAAATGGCTTGAAGCGGACTTAAAGGGGTTGTCTCACTACATTGATTCATCTTACCTCAGTCCTGTTTTCTTGGTTTCATTTTGAATTCAGGGGCGTGTTTACTGGCTTCTACTAGGCTGCAGTAGAAGCCAGGTCTGTAGCTATAGCAACTAGTGCTGGCAGTCTATCAGGAGAGATCAAACAGGTCTGTAGCTATAGCGACCTGAGGAGCTGATGCAGCCCATACAAGAGGGGATATCTAGGAATAGGAAGGACACTGGTAATGGACACATGTTGCAAAGTGACTTGTTTTTGCAAGATCTTTAGCATAGAAAGCAATCAATGTAGTGAGACAACCCCTTTAATATCAAATGACATGTTTATTTCACAAGCTAAATTATATTTTATAGCAGACCAAATATACCGAATGCCAAAAAGTAACCAACACTATTTTTTTTTTTTTTTTTAACAAATGGAAATTACTTATAGATAAATTCTATACGCAAGAAGAAATTGAAAGACTAGTTTCCAATACACTAAATGGTTTCTCACTGAATCTCACAAGAGTACGCTGGGGAGGTTGCATATAATCCATTAAATATCAAAGGTAACCTAATTATATTTTTCCCGATGTCCCAAAATTATTTCAAGTTATACGTGTTCAATATGATACACAGTCCTGGCTTTCAAGTTTATTTGAAGGTTGTTATTTGTTGATGCTTTTAAAAAAAATTAACAAAATCCAAAGTGGCATTCTAAACGAATTTTGGTTAAATATGTACAAAACTGAAAATGTGTGACAATGTTGCACTCTGAGATAATTTATTTCAAATTAGTGTGTATTATGTACTGGTTATTTTGTATATTGAAGGTGTCAAATAAAATATTGTTTTAAAAAGATTGTTGGGGATCAACTTCTGGTACCCCCACCCTGATCAGTTGATTAAAGTGACCTTGTACTTTTTGTAGTGGCTTCAAGTGACTGAATTAAAGTACCAGGCACAGACACTGCCAACTGTACAGAGCTGTGCCTGGTAGACACTAAAAAAGGTCATGTCCGTCCAGTCAGCGGAAAGTTGAAACTGCTGTGAGTCAGACCCCCACCAATCTGATAAAATAGGCCATCAGTACTAAAATCCCAAAAATACCCCTTTAAGTCATAATAATAATCATCATCTGGGCTAGCCATTTCGGATGCCTCACACATTGATTGCTACCCCTAATATAGCTGCAGCTGCTAGGTCCTAGTACTGTAATAGCTTTTATGGGAGGAAAAACACGTCATTTTTAATTGCTGGCTATCTATGGCCAACCAAATGTATACATGTCATGCATAATCGTGCTAACCAGTAATTTATGTTGAATGTAGGAAACAAGGAAAAAGAAAATAATGAAAGGCGCTCCCTAGTGCAATACAGTACGTTTTTGTAAAAGGTGTATGCCTGAATATATTAACCTTTTTGAGTTGTGTGGCACAACTATTTAATAACACTACAGTAATTTGAAGCCGGGCTTCGCAGATGGGATCCGCTACTTAAGGGTATGTTCACACGGCGTAAATTCGGCGTGCATTTCACCGTGTATTTGCGCTCTAATACGCTCTAATAATTACCTCGTGTGAACATACCCTAATACGGGCGAGGTGCGCGCCGAAATTACGGTAATCCATAGTTCTCATAGAGAACTATGGATTACGCCTCCTCTCCCTGCTTGTACAATACAATCGTATTGTATGCGCGGAGAGATAAGTGACATGTCAATTACTTGCGGCGAATACGTGCCGCGAGTAATGAATGTCAATGGGGCCGGCGTATTAGCGCAAGCTCCCGAAAGACATGATGTACTGCAGCACGTACTATACAAGGCACAGTACATCGTGGGAACATACCATAATAATCACTGTCTGTTATCCTTCAAAGTAGTGCAGAGAGGACAAGAATCCAACATAGACCTGCAGGGGAGTCCTCAAGGCACAGTATGGGGCCGTTCACATGGCTTATTGCAGGGACGGATTGCAGCCGTATTGCGCGCCGTACTGCGCTGCAATACAGCTGGAATCCATCCCAGCCATTATGGTAATCCACGGTTCTCATAGAGAACTATGGATTACGTCTCTCCTCCCTACTCGGCGAATCCGCCGCGGGGGGAGATAATTGACATGTTCATTATCCCGGCGGGATACGCGACGTGGATAATGAGTCTATGGGGCCGGGGAGCACCCCCGCCCCTTACTCAAGCTGTAATTGCGGGCGAAATCCGTCCCGCAATTACGGCTTGAATAAGCCGTGTGAACCGGGCCTATAACTGCACTGTAGTTGGGCAGAGGGAAATTAGCGCTGTGGCCCCATATCACAAAATAAATAATTTAACTATAAGGCCTCGTTTACACGGCACAGACCAAATACCGGTCGGGAAATCAGCACAGGCAGGGGGGGGGGGCGGCTTGGGTCCGTGGTTTGCGTATTCAAGCCCTCCCCCTCCGCACCCACACGTTCATGTTCCGCCCGAAAACCGGGTGGAAGAATGAACACGTTCAATGTTTTTTAGACTGCCGACAGTGTAAAGAACCGTACAGCGGAAAATCCGTGCAGTGTGGATTGCAGCACAGATTTTCCATTAAAGGGGTTGTCTCACTACGAAGATTATAGTTGAAAATGTGGGGACCAAAAATCTAAGGATGTACGTCCTTGGTTACTATTGGCAAAGTGCTACGGTTTTAGAGAACGGGCTGGTTTACATGTGCTTAGCAACGGTGTTTGTTACTGGTCAGGGAAGCATTCTGTCCTGCCCAGGTCGTGGCACATGGCAAAGGAAAGGCAGTTTAATAGTAGGGGCAGGATGTGTGTATTGGCAGACAAGGAGGAGAAGCAGTGAAGAGGATACAATACACACAACCCCCCTGCATGTCCTCTCACTTCTTCTCCTCCTTGTCTGCCAATACACACATCCCTGCCCCTCCTCTTCACTGCCTTTCCTTTGCACGACCTGGGCAGGACAGAATGCTTCCCTGACCAGTAAACAAACACCGTTGCTAAGCACATGTAACCAGCCCGTTCTCTAAAACCGTAGCACTTTGCCAATAGTAACCAAGGACGTACATCCTTAGATTTTTGGTCCCCACATTTTCAACTATGATCTTCATAGTGAGACAACCCCTTTAAGGTCCATGTAAAAGGTTGACAGACGGTTTACAGACGGCTTTCAAAACTGAAAACTGTCTATAAATGTGGCTGAAAACCCGGACCGTGGGGACATGCCGTAACAACGCGTTTTGTGCCTGTCGCACTTCCCCAAGTTCCATGGAGCAGGCTTTAAAGAATTTTAAGTGCAGATCCCAGTATGAATGACGTACACAGCATAATATTACTTAAAAAAGTCATCTCTCTATGCAGAAAAGAAAAAAATCAAATGCAACAAATATTAGACAAGCTGTTGTGGCTAAAGTGCAAAAAGTAAACTCTAATACAACACAAATACATCCGGATCCACTGCACCAAACATTTTAAATTACACTACTGTTCTCTTTTCTACTTGTATAAAATGGAGGCACTTAGGGAGACATGTATGAAGGAAGACGCTTCGAAGTGAAATGTTGAGTCTCATTTTCAGTGTATAATGCGCCTGATGTATGAAAGTGGTTTTTGTGCGATTATAAATGGTGTCTAAAGTTCATCGCGCCTCAGCTGCGTGTTTGGTGCATTATGGAACTTAGGCGCATTAGTAATGTATAAAGGCTATAGATGGGCTGGAAATAAAAGAAAAGTCATTAGAATAGCATGTCAGTGAATAGAAGCTATGGTACTTATCCTGCTTGGTGAACCACAGATACCAGCAAGACCTGTGCTGTCTCTTGCTATATGTAGAATAAAGGGTGAGAGCAGCAAAAATACATCTCAAATTGAGTGTAGTAAAAATTAAAAAAATCTGATCATCATCATTAGTGGGTTTTTTAATATAAAATTTGTTTTAGATTCTATTAAATTTAAATACATTTTATAGGAGATATTTTTAGATTTTTTGGGATATTATTTATTTTTATATGATAAAAATGTTTATTTCATTGAAATAATTAAATTTTATATAGTTTGATAATTATTAGAAATTACTTTTTATTATTGTAATGGTGGAAGTTGAGAAATAAGGGACATTTTTTTCCTTAACTGCAAATCTAGCTCCACTTCGCCTCCTCAGGCTCCGGTAGACCACATTGGAATAGGTCTGTCTGTCCGAGCAGTAATGCGCCTAGTGCCGACACATTCATATATGTGTCTAATATTCCGAGTGTGGTGCGACGCCCCCAGAACACCCCCTCATGTTTGGCGCATTAAAGTGTCGAGTCTTACGAACAATGCGCCTAACACAATCATTAGGCGCATTAGATATCGTAGCTGGCTCACTTTGGAGCATTTGACGCCAGAAAAGGGTCTCCCTGAGTGCACATTTTGATCAAATTATTTATGCCAACTCTCCATGTTAAGGTAACCTCATCTGGTAGGGCCTGATAGACTTACTGTATATGTGTGTATGTATAAATTTATATAACAGTAATTTGTAGCTGATACTTTCCTATCTTTAGTCTCTTCCTAAATGTTCACATACATAAATGTCAGTGAAGAGGAAATGCTGCTGCAGCCTCTCTACCTCTGTGTGCAGCTGCATGTGTGGAGTGAGGGCACCTGATTGGTTCAGAGCACGCAGCACACCTCTACCATCACACCAGGAGGAGCCCAGCTTGGGACATTGTATGTTTACAAGAACCAGCAGAGGTTACACACAGCATTTTAGTCTGGAGGGCATGTAGCACACATCTATCTGACATATATCCTGAATTGGGATTTTATTTTTTTTAATGATGAATGCAAAGGTTAATGAGAAAATTAAGTTTTAAAAATAAAGCCTCTTGAAGTGGAGAGATGTTCATTGGAGCGAATGCCGGTAGGAGCTGTGAAGCCTTCTGTTTTTGGCAGTCAGTCTTTTCAGCTATTTCTCCGGGTCTAAATATTCAGTAGCACTTTGCTTTTGTGGGGGTGTTTCCTCAGAACGGAATTCGGGTGTGCACATTGGTACATGCTGGGAGGGACATTAAAAAACACATGTGTTAAACCTCAGACATTCACACTGCATTCTCTTTGTGTTTTTCCTTTTATAATACTGATCTAGTAAAATAAAAATAAAAAAGTTGTACTTGGCATGAAACCTAATTGGTTGGTAGCGCCAATGTATTCCACATGGCAGGCCCTATCCACACAAGGCTTTACAACTCCTGTGTAATCTCAAGCAACGATATTAGGGCCTCTTTCCGCTGTTGTCCACCTACCACGTCATGGGAGCTTTAGGTGTGGCCCTTGACTCCATATGAGGGCCACATTATACATTCCTTGTCTTCGGTGTGCATCAGTAAGGTGCCATCCTCGTGTGATCTTTTTCCACTATGTCTAAGGAAAACAGGCACAACTCACTGGTCATTTTTAAAAGACCACTAACTTTTCAGTAAACTTTACATATGTCAACAATGCAAGCGAATGTTAGACGAAATGTAATATATGTTATCAGAGAAAAATGCCTTTCTTCACTTACCAGGCTCCTGTACTACTCCTGGCTCGCCTTCCTAAATTTACCATTCATTCTGAAATTCTGCTGAAATCCATCTTGTGTTTACAAGATATACTGTCAGCTGACTGAGGAATTGGGTTACCTGCTGCCCATAGAAGTCTATGGAGAGGTAAGGAAGAAGAGTGGATGTGGCTGAAGAAAATCTGAAGAAGGGACACAGGGAAAGCTCTGGTAATGGCTATTGATGCGTACGAAGGGTACGGCCACATGGCACTGACAAAAACCTGTCAGATTCTGATTAAAGAATCTAACTGGTATTTTATCGACTTTTGAACATTTAGGGGAGGGTTTCTGGCTGTGGTTTGTGGATGCAGCTGTTCCCCTAAACATTGAACAGTACATGTTCCACCCTAAAACTGGATGGAAAAATATGCATGTTCCAAGTTTTTTTGATGGTTTTTGGATTTGAAGTCCGACGGTCAGATAATCAGAGCTTTGTAGACTACAGCTTGGATTTTCTTTTGACATCTATAGGGATGGTTGACAGTCGGTTTTCAGATCTGAAAACCAGCTGAAAAAATGACTGAAAACCTTTGCCTCCAGATTTCTTTTGGAGCATCCTGGAAACTAGGTTAAATGTAAGGTGTAATGACGCTGGTGGGCATGGACGGCAACAAACCTCTAACAGAAATTAAGCCGAGGAGCAGTCACGTGCAAGTAATACAAAGCGAGTATCAAACAATAAATGTAGGGATATTGTACCAGTGGATAATGGACAGTACAGCAGACGATGACAAGGAAACAGGTGGAGATGGAAGGATAAATTGCTTAAATCCAGAAGCAAAACACTTTACCCTAACTTGGTCACTAACCTGTCCCTAATGCTGACCCTAACACCAGACACCCCTAGACTACTTTACCCCGTACAATATCCCTACCAATGTCACTCACTATGCCGGTCCTACCCAAACAGCTCAAAACCACCAAAGAGAACTTAGGAGTAGAGCACACTGCAAGATTGACAGAGGGCAGAACAAAAGCAAGAGAGAACGAAGACTGACAGAGCTGTAACAACTGGAAACAGATAGCTTACCAACATAGGACTGAATGCAACAAGCTCACTAGACACAATCTCTCAGCTACCAGTATACACAGCAGCCAGCCACAAAGTAAAACTGCTTTATAGAGGGTTAGCAATCAACCACTCCCAAATAATCAAGCCAACATGTGTGCATGGTGTAAGATTGACACAGGGCAGAACAGAATCAAGAGAGAACAAAGACAAGCAGAGCTGTAACAACGGGGAACCGAAAACTAACCAAGATAGGACTGAATGCAACAAGCTCACTAGACACAATCTCTCAGCTACCAGTATACACAGCAACCAGCCACAAAATAAGCTATCATGTGTGCATGGTCAGCTGATGTCAGAGCACATGTGTGCATGGTCAGGCTATATCAGAGCATAATTCCAAGGAAGATTCCTGCCATTTATAACATAAGGTGTTTAGAAGTGGGTGTTCATGGGTGTTTCAGGGACATTCCCGTGTCCGGGCTAAAGTCTCCCAGATAACAGGTGTTTCGGGACATCCCGGCCCCGGGCTAAAGTCTCCCAGATAACAGGTTTTACAGATTGACAAGTTATGTGTTATATTGAACCCCAATGCTTCATTTACAGTTACCACTGATCAGTATTGCTCTGTAATGTCCTCCATGCTACCGCTGCTTCTGAGGATGTACTACAAAGAAATAAGGGGGGAGGATATCCTATTATGTGTATGTGCATTATCATAGCAGCTAATGGAGTATGGGATATATCATAACAGCTATCCCCAGCCACTACCTCAGGGGCACATCAAAATTTGAGATGGAGCCTGCAGAGGGAATAACTGATGAAAATGCCACATACAGGTTACGTGATGCCCAGAAATAGTGCCACAAAAGGTACAGATATACTTTAACTTTTCTCTATGCAAAAAAATACTTTTTTTGGACAGTTTGCTATTTTTTTTTAAAAATCTTTCATTGTCTATGAAGAGGAGAATAATTAAACATACTGCATGGGGCCTCTCCTCCTCTAAGGTCCTGGAACATAGGACCCCTGTTCTCTGTGTATTACAGAGCAGAGATGTGTACTGTACAGTATCCATCTGCACCATGGGAATAGCGGATCCAGGAGCCAAAAGTTGAGCACCTGAGGGCCACATAGAGCGCTTCATCTGCCAGTTGCTGGCCCATTTCATAGGAAGATGTATAACTTTCAGGTATGTTTCAGCACTGGGGGAAGTATTTGCAGATTTGGATCTGGCCGAATATTAGGACCCCAGACAACCATGCTAACGCACCGAGCCACCATGCTGCTTTATTTTACAGCAGGTGTGTGCTGCACTGTACAGAACAAAGTTCTTTGAAAAGCTATAATAAATTTGCTATTCATCCCGAATTTTACAGCCGTTCCTTGGAGTACATCGGTGCGACCAGGCATTTCTATTGCTTTATATTATATTGCCTCTTCCTGCAGCTAATCCATTACCTTTTACAATACCCAGGTGTACAGCTGATGATAACGCGATGAATTATCGTCTCATCCCCTGGCGAATCTGTCCTCACTCCCCTTCAGCATCTCACCCTGCCCGTATTCTTCCAGGTGTTTGTCTGTCATGCACCTTTCTACCGCCATTCTGTCTCCTCTCCACATTTTAACAGCAAGAGGAACAATGCAAGAAGTCTTTCTACACATTAAAATGAACCCAGCTATCGTTTGTCATGTCCGAGTCAATGCATGCAGCCATGTGAGTGAGAAGAATACACATATTAACTCTATCCAGAATAGCACCGGCAAATCTTAATCTGTTTCCCTTATGGACATTCATCTTGGTACGATCAGAATTAATGATGGCCCTGTGCAATGTAAAATAAATGGAAGAGTAAAGCTATCCAGTGTGGAGTGGGCGGCTGAATACAGTGTAGATGGGCATTTTTTGAGCAGAACTAATAATTCATTGCGTTAAGAAACTGTGCTTAATGTTCTAGAACGAACGCGCAGATAGATGGGCTGCATTATTTCCAGTGGTGTTATATTATGTGAGCGCATATTTTATGTCTAGGTTGTCCTTTGTTTTATGTGTTCCCATACACAGTGCATGCTAATGCTCAGGTATAGGACGGACTTGGGAACAGACTTATGTTCTAACAGACTTATGTTCTTGTTGAAGGGCAATGGGGCTTCCTAAAATCTACATTCTATCACTTCTATTTATTAGAGGGGGTTGTCTGGTTCGTCTAAAGAATTAAAGGGGTTGTCTCACTACAGGGATTGCTTTTTATGTTAAAGATCTTGCAAAAACAAGTCACTTTGGAATATGTGTACATTAACAGTGTCCTACCTATTCAGAGATATCCCCTCATGTATGGGCTGCATCAGCATCTCAGGTCGCTGTAGCTACAGACCTGCTCAGTCTCTCCTGATAGGCTGCCAGCACTGGTTGCTATAGCTACAGACCTGTTTGATCTCTCCTGATAGGCTGCCAGTGCTGGTCGCTATAGCTACAGACCTGTTTGATATCTCCCGATAGGCTGCCAGTGCTTGTCGCTGTAGCTACAGACCTGGTGTCCTCAGCAGCTTCTCACTGCAGGACAGTAGTAGCCAGTAAACACGCCCTGAATTCAAAATTTAAACCGAGAAAACAGAACTGCAGGGGTAAGTATTGAATCAATGTGATGAGGACAACCCCTTTAATATGTGATCTCCTAAGTGGCTCAATAAGTAAAAAAAACCCTAAATTCACTTTGTCCCGCTCCTTAGTTCCATCACAGGGCCTCTCTGGGTTCCGGTTTTCTTTTTTCAAACTTACCCCCTTACATACACCCTTCTAAGCAGTACAAGGCACAGGATGGGTGCGGGATGGGAAGAGTAATTGGAACAATGGGAAAATTCCATGTCCTCTGTTTACTTCTTCTGAATGGGGATGTCAACAATGCAGCCGCTGATTGGCTGCAACAGGTCACATGTCTCTGCTTACATCATCGCACTTCCGAATGGTGATATAAGCAGAAGCACGTGACCACTCCAGCCAATCAGCGACTGCATCAGTGACGCCAACAGCTCTCTAACATACATGCACACTTGGCTCGCCATGTATTGTCAGTGGGAGAAGGTCTACACTGAACACAGCTTATTTCCTATGGGGACAAAGAGATATCATGTAGATTTTTTCTTTCTCCAAACATTTCCCATTTGAGGATAGTTGGGTGGCCCCATACACCTGGTAGGTAGCTGCTTGGTCCCACTGAAATTAGTGTGTTCATTTGGCTTACATCCAGGGCCACTTTAAGTGGGTTGTCTCACTACAACTATTAGGGTATGTTCACACAGCGTTTTTGGATCCGAAAATCGCATCCAAAAACGCAGTGTCAATCGGATCCATGATGCACCAAACACGCAGGTTCGCACCCTATAGTTTTAAATAGGGCTCCTGCTACATCTTTTGGATCTGGAATTGACATGTTAATTCTAAGAACGGATCCGAAAGACGGATCCAAAATACGCAATTAAACATGTATCAGCGTTCACTCGTCTGAACGCTGATGCGTGCTTTACTTTGCGAGCAATGTAAACCATTCTGCTCATTGCTAGATGCGTCTAAACAGATCCAGACACACATCAAATAACGTATGTGTGAACATACCCTTAACTGTCAACATGTAGAGAATGGTAAATTAAGTCTTTTCCCAAATATATTGCTTAGTTCATTTTGCTTTATTAAGGAGATGAGAGATTTAATCTGCTCTTAGTGAACACAGGTTTTTCTAGGTTACCCATTTGTTCTCGCTTGCTCTTTGGGCTGTTCGTCTTATCTGAGAGCAGGGAGTGATGTCACCACGGGTCGGCACACAGCTTGAGAACAGAGTGTGTTATCTATAACAAACAAAGGAGATGAATTACTTGTTTACTTTGAGCTCTAAAGCTCTTTGCACTATAGATAACATCTCCTGCTCTCATGTCAGTACAATTAGAAGAGCTGTGAATATAGAGCTGATACGCTAATCACTGCCTGGAACCACCCACAGCCTGTCCAGGAAGAGATAGGATGTATGAATCTGAAGCTGCTTTTGGAAACAACGTGGGTGAGACAACCACTATAACAATAAGACAAATTATGCAGCAGGCCCTGTAACAGTGCTCCCCATGGCAGCGATGTTTGCATCTTTACAGGCAACAGGCCACTACAGAGGTGCGTCCAGACAGGATGGAAACACTTCATATAGATTATTGGTCATTAAACCTGCACCGTTTATGCAGGAAAATCTACACCAGATGTTTCTGGCATACAAAAGTAGAAAACGTTGGGGAGTTTTACACCACTCTTGCCACTTTTCAGGAACAATAAGGGGTGGGGGCAACCGGCTATGCCCTTCTGCGGCCTGAAACATTGAGGATGGGTTTACATGTTACATTACTGCATGAAATTTTTAATTAACCCATATTTCACCTGTGTTCCAAATTTAGAGTTTAGTACAAAAGCACTTGCATTAGAAAAAGCATACCCTTTTTCTAACAATCCCTGTGCATTACTGTATGGTTTTTTAATACATTTTATAAATTCATGCATTTTCTGCATTCATTTTTGATGCAGTTTAGAAACGTAACAAATTGTGAACCCAGCCTCCCTATAAGGCTATGTTCACACGGCATAAATTCAGTGCGCATTTCGCCGCGTATTTGCAAAATTACGGTAATCCATAGTTCTCATAAAAAACTATGGATTACGCCTCCTCTCCCTGCTCGTATAATACGATCGAATTGTACGCGCGGGGAGATAAAATGTCAATTACTTGTGGCGAATACGCGCCGCAAGTAATGAATGTCAACCGGGCCACCTTGGGAGTACGTGCGTATTAGCGCGAGCTCCCAAAAGACACAATGTACTGCGGCACGTACTATACGCACTGCAGTACATTGTGTCAACATAGCCTAACTTACACCTGGAAGTAACAGAAAGTGTATCTGAAGTCTGAAATAGGTTTTTGTTTTAGGGTATGTTTATATGGCGTGTTGGATCCGTTTTGGGTCCGAAAAAGCATCCAAAAGCGCTGCATAAAATCCAATATGTATCTAACATGCAGTTGCGTGTTTGAATGCATTTTGGCTGCAGCAGACATGCACCCTATAGTTTATAAATAGGGCGACTGCTGCAACTTTCGGATCAAGACTTGACATGTCAATTCTTAGAATGGATCTGAAAGGCGCAGTAAACACGCGGGCTTTTTGCCGCGGATCGTCCCCACGGGCGTAATAAAAGGGGTTTTTCCCTGCCCCTGTCGGGTGATCGGGACACCCGGTGACCCGACAGAAGCTCGGGGACAGCTGCACAGTCAGCCCTGGGGATCTAGAGTAGCCCCAGGGCTGTCTGTGTAACAAGCCAGTGATCAGGACAGACTGTGAGCTGACTGACACAGACTACAATGTGTTAGCATATATGAATATGCTAATACATTACTGAGTGTAAAAAAAAAAAAAAAAAAAAAAAAAGTAACAGTTCTCCCTTCATGGGATTTAGAAAAAAAAAAAGGAAAAAACATAAGTGTAAAAATCAATATTTAATAAAAAATAATTGTGCATAAATTACACACACAAAAAAATACACATATTAGGTATCCACACGGCCGTAATACCCTGTAGAATTAATCTAACAAGTCAAGTGTAAAATGCGAATGGTGTAAAAAAAAAAAAAAAGTAAAAAGCCAAAAACTTTTAAAAAAATTTTTAAAAAAATTCTGCAATTATTTATAAGTGAACTTAAACTATTCCCCCATAAAGTACAACTCAAATAAAACGAGGCCTCATACAACTGCGTCATTGAAAAAAAAAAAAAAAGTTACAACTGTTGAAACGCAAGAAGGCAAAAACTAAAAAAAAATGTTCTGGTCATTAAGTACTTTTCAGGCCTGGGGCGTATTAGTGCTGTATATAACCGGTTCTGATGAAGTCTCCTAAATATATTTAAAATGGATAAATGTAGAGTTTGCTATGGACCTGCAGATAATCATCATCAAAATCTGCAACAATAAGTTTTATTGCAAATTTTGAGATGCCAAAAACCCGGAAACAATTTTCACAATAATTCCAATCTACAACACAGGTTGATTTTCATGTGGATTCTTCTGTGCAGCGTGTGGATAAAAATGGTAAATGTTGCTTCTGTGGGGAACACTTATACAGTGTGGGTGCTAAAAGGGGACACTAATAGGGTGTGGAAAGGGCAGTGCAGTCATATTATCCCCTTTTAGCACCCACACTGGGTAATAAATTAGTACACCGCTTAGGCACTATTACCCCATTGAGCACTACTTCTATTTGGAGCACAGTTTGGGGCAATTTTTCTCTTCAGGGCATGATTTTTTTGGTCTTAATATTTAATGGGACACTTGTCATTGCCATGTGTTCTAGTCTACCATTTCTTTTCGGACTTTAAGGCTATGTTCACACGGCTTATTTTGGGACGTATCTCTCCCCGTATTTCGCGACGTACTGCACGAAATACGGGGCGAGATACGTCCCAATCATTACGGTAATCCACAGTTCTCATAGAGAACTATGGATTACGTCTCCTCTCCCCGCTCGCACAATACGCCAAGCGGGGAGAGAAGTGACATGTCAATTATTCACGGCGTACACGCGCCGAGAATAATGCATGCCTATGGGGCCGGCGGGCTAACCCCCCCCCCCTCCCCCGCTCCCGCCCCGCCCCCGTACACACGGCGTAATTGCGGGCGAAATACGTCCCGCAATTAAGCCGTGTGAACATAGCCTAAGACTCACCGGACCATAAGATGCACCTACCGTATTTTTCGGACTTTAAGACGTACCACCATTTTCCTCCCAAATTTGGGGGAGGGGGGGAAAGTGCGTCTTATAGTCCGAAAAATACGGTAATCTTATTTATCCCTGTCCAGAGAGCAATCAAGCACTCATGCCAATACCTACTATTTGTAACGAGACTATATGCAGATAAGCATTTCTCGCAGTAGCTGCAGTAAACTGAGATTAGTCTGGAGTTTTATCTCTCTACTATCCCAGCCAGAGAAAGGCAGCATTTTATATGTTAGTTGTAATTGCATAATATAACCCCAAAAATTGGAAACAAAAGTTTTCTAAAAATATGAATTTTCACACCAAATACTCCCTTTCTGATGGAAGTGTTACTTTAAAGAGAACCTGTCCCATAGGTTATGCCCCCCCTGGCAGAGGACAGCACAAGCTAATGTCAGACCTGCTGTTCCCAGCGCTGTGCCCCTTATTCTGTAAGATGCTGGAGTTTTAGAGCATTTAATGTTCAGATCTGCAGTTTTCAGCCAGAAAAGAGTCATGAAGAGTCAGTTTTTTTCATGCCCCGCCCACCTAACAACTGATAAACCTATTACTTTGAATAGATAGAAACATGTGAATAACTGCCAGGTGGGCGGGGCTAGACTTTGGTGGGTGGGGCTAACACCTGCTCATGAATAAGATTTGAGCATTAAATGCTCTAAAACTACTGAATCTTACAGAATAAGGGACGCAGCGCTGGAAACAGCAGGTCTGACACTACCTTGTGTTGCCCTCAGCAAGGGGGGCACAACCTATGTGACAGGTTCCCTTTAATGCTCAAATCTGCAGTTTGCAGCCAGAAAAGAGTCCAGCTTATTCATGAGCAGGTGTTAGCCCAACCCACCCAATGCTAGCCCCGCCCACTGACAGTTATTCACATGATTCTACCTATTCAAAGTAACAGGTTTATCAGTTGAGGTGGGCGGGGCTAGCCTCAGGTGGGCGGGGTATGAATTAAACAGACTCTTTTCAGGCTGAAAACTGCAGATTTGAGGGGTAAATGCTCTAAAACTCCAGCATCTTACAGACTAAGGGACACAGCGCTGGAAACAGCAGGTCTGACACTAGCTTGTGCTGTCCTCAGTAAGGGGGGCATAACCCCTTTAACACTGTCAATTGAATATTCACTCAACTGAGGCTGAGCTGCGACTCCAGACACAACCTGTGGACAGAAGATTCCCAATTTTTGGGAAATAAAGAAACATCTTATTTAATAATCTCAGACAGATTATTAGTTAAAACTTTTTTTTTTTTTACCTTTCACTCCCTGTTTTCTTCTTAATTTTCTCTGCTTTACCTTCACCCTCATCACCCCCTTCCACCGAGTCTAAATATATCAGATATGCTGACACATCACACAGCCATCCGCGAGCCAATTGCATCAAAATTATGTTTTTAGAGACCATTTCCAGAAATATTTCCGACACACAAGAGGCGCATTGCAAAAATCTAGGCTCACATAAAAGCATTCTTTCCACTCACAAATTGACTCGACACTCGATACATGGGAAATAAAGAAAAAACATCCAAAGAGTCAGGTAAATATATTTTTTTTTTATTGAATGTGTTTCCATGTTGGAAAGGTGTTTACAAGGCAGGAGCCTGCTCCTTCGCCACAAAGAAAAGGAATTTAGGATGTGGTGTAAGTAGATACAGTAATTGCCTCATTGATCAGAGTCAGAAGGTTTGGAATCAAAGTCTAAATCAAATATTCTGGTAAGGACTGAGGGGGGATAAGGTTTGGGTGGGCTTCAGGATTCAAGGCAGAGAACTACAGTACATTCATACAGAGCCAGGGTCCGCTGCCATGTCACCAGCCCATACCCATGGCTGAGGTTTGTAGTGCTGCCCTATTCTACTACCCGGAGAATGGCTCTTCACCCTACAAAGTTAGGGAGTCTGTGCTATGGATGGGCACTTTGTACATTTCGGGATACCCGTGAGTTGATATTTAGTAAAATTGGGCCCCTTTGCAGTACTGTTTTGTTTAAAGCAAGACGAAAACATTTTAGCAGGTGCAAATCTGAAATATCCCAAATTCCCCTGGAGCCTCCTTACCACAATATTTTCTTAACCAAAGAAAGAGAACACATTCAGAGAAAGTTAGGCTCGGTTCACATCCGAGATAAAGAGGCTGTTCAAAAATTCTTCATATTTGACGGGGAGGATAGTGCTGATGCAGTGATATTCTTCCCAACAAAACGAAGGACTCCATGATGAAACCCAGTAGACCCCCAATGTAAGTTAAAGTAGACCTGTCAGGTGGTTTATGCTGCCCTATCTGAGAGCAGGATGTGATAGAGGGAGAGAAGCTGAGCTCTGATATATAGGGTTATATTATGGAGGAGAGAAGCTGAGCTCCTCTCCCTCTATCATATAATCCTATATATCACAAAAGCTCACTCTTATTCCCCTCTATCATATAACCCTATATATCACAGAGCTCAGCTTCTCTCCTCTATCATATAACCCTATATATCACAGAGCTCAGCTTCTCTCCTCTATCATATAACCCTATATATCACAGAGTTCCGCTTCTCCTCCTCTATCATATAACCCTACATATCACACATCTCAGATTCTCTCCTCTATCATATAACCCTATATTTCACAGAGCTCAGCTCCTCTCCCTCTATCATATAACCCTATATATCACAGAGCTCAGCTTCTCTCCTCTATCATATAACCCTATATATCACAGAGCTCAGCTCCTCTCCCTCTATCATATAACCCTATATATCACAGAGCTCAGCTTCTCTCCTCTATCATCTAACCCTATATATCACAGAGCTCAGCTGCTCTCCTCTATCATATAACCCTATATATCACAGGGCTCAGCTTCTCTCCCTCTATCATATAACCCTATATACCACAGAGCTCAGCTTCTCTTCTTCTATCACATCCTGCTTAAGCCACCTGACCGGATCGCTTTAATGGGGTCCTTCAGGCGAATTGCTGTCCATTATACCATGCATAGGGCACTTTTTGTTTTAGCGGAAACATTTAATTAACAACGCAGATGCAAACAACTTGTGTCAAAACGTGGAGCACAAATGTGTTTTCCAAATTTGTTATGTGTTTTTAGACATTTTTAGCACCGTGAACCGTAAAGTGTAGGATGCTGCAAAAAGGGTGCGGGGCTAAGAGGAGACATAACATGCACCAACTGCATCAAAGGCGTGCAACATTTTTGGTACAAAATATATTAGTGTACATGGATGCCAGCCCTTACCTGGTGTAAGAAAAATTGTCTAAGGGTATGTTCACACGGCTTATTTTGGCGCGGATTTCGTGGCGTATTGTGTGTTATACGTGGCAAAATGCGCACCGCAATTACAGTAATCCGTAAATCTCATAGAGAACTATGGATTACGCCTCCTCTCCCCGCTAGTACAATACGATCATATTGTACGCGCGTGGAGATAAGGGGCAGGTCAATTATTCACAGCGATTATGCGTCGCAAGTAATGCATGTCTATGGGTCGGCGGGCTGCCATACCCCGTGCCTCGGGAGTACGCACTGAAACACACTGCACGTGCCGCAATACACCATGTGAACATACCCTAAGGCTCCACCATGTTCAATGTTATTTTATACAGTTGGCACTATCTGCACAGTATAGTTGGTAAAAGCGTTATTTTAGTAAGAGAACCATGCCGATATTCTAATTCTGGGAAATATGAGATCAGCATACAAGGTATCTTATTGAAACCTAACCAGAACCCTTGAATTAACAAATGGTTGCTGTGTGCAACCCCTCCACTTTTCCTATACACTAATTGTATTTTATTCATTTAAAGGGGTTTTGCCACCATCTTATCTCCTACCTCCTGCATCCAGCTCTGTGTGCTCAGAAGGGGGCGTGTGCGATTTGTTTGAATTGCAGATCATGTGACCAAGCAGGATGAAATCACCAGGCCTTTCCTCTCTCTGGTCAAAGAAAGGTCTGTTTTTGTATGGAGCTCTGAGTAGCTACAATGTAGCTCAGAGGTAAAGTTTTTGCCTCACAGCACAAGGGTCCTAGGTTCAAGTCCCTGCAGGAACCAAACCTGTGGATTTTTTTTCTCTGTATTAATGCACAGACCTCATTGAGGTTTTTTTTTTTTCTTTAATTTATTTGCACTGGTTGACTCAGAGGACAGGAGTAGAATGACAGCACCTGAGGTTTGAACACTCAGTAGCTACCTGAGAGGAGAGGTGATGTCTGAGCATGAGCTCTAAAGGAGCAGCTAAAACAAAAAATGGTGCAGAATTTTTAATAAATGATGAATGGTGAAAATGTTTATTATTTAATTTACAAGCTTCCCACGTCAATTTTACTTTGTGGCAAAACCCCTTTAAATCTTCTTATTCTGGGTTAAGGAGTCTGGTGGGCGGAGTTATCAGTGATTGACGGTTTTCCCTGCATGAGTGTGCATGCAGAGACAGCTGTCAATCACTTATAGCACCGCCCACCGGACTTCTTAACCCAGAATAAGCAGGGATCTCAAGTGAATAAAATACAAAGTTCTACTGAATATTCCCCCACAGAACAATATATCAATCTGCTCCGCTCCTCCTGCTCTAGAACATGGAGCCCGCAATTCAGAGAGCAGGTTCAATGTCACCGGTTCCCTTTAACACAGCAGTGCCAGGAAGAGAAAGGACCCAGGAGAGGTAAGTAAATTATTCCAACAACCCCAAACCCCTCCAAGTAAAATTTTAGTTTCAAATTTCATTAAAATTTCTGCTACAGTAAGAAGGCAGTACCCTCCTCCTCTGCCTACAAAAAATTGGAATTTGCAAATATCTGTAACAGAATATTCAGCAGACACGGCTCATTCTGGTTGCACAGGGAAATATGCACCATAACCCACAGTAGCAAATCATCTGTTTACTTCCATTTTAACCTAATTGCACCCTGGATGCAGCACATTTTTCCTGTTTACCAGTCTCCATAAAAGCGCCAGAGATTTTGTCTTTTTCTTTTTTTTTTCCAGCAGATCAGTCGATGTAGGGACTCTGAGAAGCAACGGACACGAAGAAAACAGCTGTGTCGAGCAAATATTCTATACATATGATACACGCTAAGTAAACAGTACATGAATGTACCGAAAGGTGGTTAAAATTACACATATATTACTACAGAACACACATTGTATTACACACCCTTTCACCGCTACCAGTGAGCCGGTCCTGTCTAATGCATTATAATAGAAGATAATATAGCGGCTTGTATGTTACACTATTTTGCATATCACAACACTTTTTACACACTCAGAGTCAATAGCTTTGTATTTTTTTCCTATTAAGAGGCAGCAATATGCCATGTCGTGCGGTTTGGCAGAGGCTAGGTTACTGTACAGAGCTCTGCAGGTCTTCATCATTAGATACAGTTCATATAGTTCCATATAGATCAGAACAAAGGTGCTACGTTTTGGGGGCAAGTAGGTTTTCGTTTTGCCCAGTCTAATAGCAGCGGCCTTGCTGGGTTCTCTTTATCCTTGCTGACTTGTGTCAAGAATTAAAGGGGTTGTCTCATCTTACTAATTCGTAGAGCAAAGCAGCATTCTTTCATTCATACATCCTGTCACTTCCTGGTCAAGCTGTGGGTAATTAGCATATGAGCTCTGTGTATTCAGACTTCTGCTAATTAGATATACAATCTCCTGCTACTAGGTCCAGAGAAGCTTCAGAGCTAAAGTAAACAGTAGTAATTAGTGTTTTGTGTGAAAGATCAGATAACACACAAGCTCTCAGGCTGCCGGCAGTTCTGTGCTGCTACCTGTGTGATGACCTCACTCCCTGCTATCAGCTAAGACAAACAGCAGAGGGAGAGCAGACAAACAGGTCAGTAACTAGAGAAACCAGAAAGCCCTCAGAAGGTGATAAAATCATTTGTAGCTCCTCAACAGAAAAAAATTAACAAAGCAATAGATTTGGAAAATGTCTTCATTTAGTGTCCCCTACATGTTGAGAACGAATCTTTGTAGTGAGACAACCCCTTTAAGTTTGTGGTCCATATTGAGAGATGTAATATCAGGCTATATCCGCTGGCATTGAAATACCGAGCATTTTTTTTCTCTCCAATTTTTCAGAATTTTCCATGGCCACCTAAAAAAATAATTGTCTGGAGAGCAATGAGCATAGTACCTATATTCTTAGAGCTTAGATGGGTTTCCCATAGTAGATCATAGTCACTGGACTTCGAGTCAGCCTTTGGGAAGGCAACACCTATTATAGGTTCAGTCAAGTTATTTTTAAGATATAAAATTAAAACCATCCGGCACAAGAGTTCAAGACCGCAAAAAGTTACGGCAACTGTGTAGCATAGAGTCAAGGCTTCATCACCGAGTGACACCAGGTCACAGCTTCAAAATAATCCTAGTCCTTATGAAATCTTTTGCTTTGCCTATAAGAGGCAATAGGCTCATTCATTGTGGTATAAAGACCAAGATCAGGGGTGGGTTGGCTGGCAGGTCATGGGCGACACCGTCTCTCGCTTTGCAGACATCGTAGACCTAATGGTGGATAATTGATATTGTAACCCTATGGGTGGGCGAGACTCTACTAGACCATTGGAAAGAGGTGTCCTTCTGCCTAGTGGATCCTGTCTAAGCTGCTTCCTTGCTCTCACCTATTCTGTCGATCTCCGGCAATGCCAACATATGCGAAGTTCCAAGCATTGGAGGTTGTGTATATACAGAATGAAAGTTCCTAATCCAAGACAACCCTCACGGTTTCACACATTTTCCTTTTTTCTCTTTGCGCTGCAGTTTCCTCAGGCGCCTGGTCCAAGCGTCCCTCCATTGGATGACCATGCTGTTTTTGTCAGCTGTAAGTCCCGGCCTGTCTCCTTGACCCTCGTTGCTGCCCATCACTAAGTATCGGCGGCTCAGTGAGATCTTTGGACATTTGCAGGACAGATCTTTTATGTGTATCCACAGTACATTATCTCCACGTTTAACCCGGTCGTCCCGGCATTTATAGACTGAAAGGACATTGACTGTAAACTTTGCCCAGGAACCGACCATCTCCATCTCCAAAACATTCACCTGCACCACTGTAGGAAAATCAACAAGAAAAGGGATTGTTATATATCATATGGGGTAGTGCACACAAATATATATTTTAAAGAATATTTTATCGCAGGGAAGTAATGATAGATCATACAGACTCGAATAACAATCATGGTATATACATTATTGAGATTACCGGACAATCATAACATCTCAATACCTTTATACATCATCTAAATTAACAACAAACAAGCCTGTATACACTAGCGTATTTATAAGGTAAGATTCTAGGGGCGACACGCATGAATGGGGCTGCGCCAGTACTTTAACCCGAAAACCTGTCGTGGCCCTGTGTGACAGATGTATGAATAGTCGTACGCCAAAATTTGGCGCAGTCCGCAATAGAGACAGCACTTTTGAATGCGCCAAGAATGTGCAAAACTGCCATACAAATCCATACCATGGCTGAGAAAGTTTGGCGCATAACACTCATATATACTGTCATATTCTACACTCCTATATATCGATTTAGAACTGCCGTGTCGGCACCAAGTTTCATAAATGTTGCCTTAAGGGCGACAATTCCGAATACGCAGGCGCCATTTTTTGGGACTATTTTGCGGCAAAAATACTGGCGCCATATTCTCAATCTAAATGAGCTGTAATATCCCAAAACCAGACGCATTATACGCCGGGCACGTCACATTGTAATGCGCCTAAAAAAGTGCATTAAACATAGTACATGTGAGAAAAGGTCTTCCAGCACTTGAAATACATTAAAACTTTCAACTTTTATACATCCCATTAATACCAAACAAAAAAATTCATAGATTAAAACATAGCGCTCACGCTGCACACGCATCTTATGCGTTTCGAATCTCACCCTGGACTCTTAAATGTAGCATTAAATATAGTAGCAATGATACACTGTGCGCCCCCATATTGCAATGCGCCTATTGAGGCGCATTACATACACTAGTAATTATACATTATGCGCCTCCGTTATGCAATGTGCCTCGATAGGCACATTACATACACTAGTAATGATACGCTATCCGCCGCGATTGCGCAATGCACCTTTTTCGCCGCAATGCGCCTTTTTAGGCGCATTAAGTTTATTATGCAAGGTAGACCAGACGCCAGATTTTAGAAAGCATCTTACTTTCAGCCGCACTTTACACTGATTCAATGCGCTTAAAATCTGCCGCGGCGACGCCAATTTTTGGGCATGTTGCCCCAGGTGTCCAAGGCTACGTCTACACAGCACTAGTTTTTGGTCGGATACTTCAGATTCAGTATTTAGAGGCCGACAGCAGCCAGTGCCCCATAGACAGCAAAAGAGAATTCGTGCTGCAGTCTACACGGCACAGACTTTTTCCAGTCGGTTTTAAAATCCTCCGGATTCCGGCAGATTTCAGTACATGCTGTATCTCCCGCCGGATTCCTGTACAGTCAATGTACTGGGCCGGCGGGAAATCTGAAAACCAACCCTGTTTTTTTTTGCGCAGACCCGCGCCAAATACAATGGTACGACAATACCGTTGGATTTTGGACGCCATTTTAAGATAAGCGCTGTAGACATAGCCTAAGAGAGTGGTAAAATCTCTCATTGCATAGATCAAACCTAATTCAGATTAACCGTTTGGCAAAGAGTTAACCCTCGGCCAATGTATCGCTGAGATAACAATTCTACTAGGGCAGGAGCTTCAGTCCCATAGATAACCTTGATTTATCATCCAGGGAAATAATATCTATTGTTTGGACTAAAAGAGGTACCAAGTAGTGAGGTTACGGTATGAGCCCACTACCCCCCACTTCCAAAAAGCTCTATTTATCAGTGGGGGGTCTTTGTTTTCCCGACAGGGACAGCTTGGGGAGGCCTGGTTCAGACTTTCTTGTCTCACAGACCCATAACGCCTCCTCTATTCTCCGCACGCCAAGAGTCCCTGCCATACATCAATGTGTTGCTTCCCCTCTGCGCTCAGGATGAATGGTCACCATGTCACACTGATTAGGGGCCATCAGTCCACGTCCAATGGTTGCACAGCCAGGTGATTATTAGCATCTCATTAGCATACGGTTCCCTCCCATGGATTTTTTTTTTTTTCAAGGGTGGGGGGTGATATACTTTTTAACATTTCTGTCAGACAGAGAAAGGGAGAGGAATGAAAAGAAATAGTGAGAGGGAGTATGTGAAATAGAGAGAGGTGGAATCAGACCGTCCCATGAATTAAAAGGCAAGAGAGTATTCTCTTCTCTCACCCTAATGAGGATACAGTCCTTTTATAACCCAGTGGCATCTCCCCTCTCGGTGCCTCTCTTAACTCTTCTGTGGCTGAACAGTGCTGGAATGTCAATGCTCTGGGTGTCAAAAGGCCAGCAATGGAAAGAGCCACACAAATAAAATAAATCATGGGCTATATGTTGAGTTATATAGGAATATTGTATATATACACGTCCTAGGTGCACATTCTTTCACACTTGCTTGTCAGTTTCTGAACTTTATATGACCCGAGTACAAACAAAACTTGTACCTCTATAAAATGCATCTCAAGCTCACTTTTTATGTGTGGAAACTAGTGTATAGCGTTCTTCTGACCCCTGCACTCGTACTTGCAATTAGGGCTTTAATAAGTAATCACTCAATGACCTTACAGTTATCTTAAAGGGGTTGTCTCAGTACAAGGATTGCTGCTTTTTATGTTAAAGATCTTGCAAAAACAAGTCACTTTCCCCAATTTTGTCCATTAACAGTGTCCTAGCTATCCCAAAGATCCCCTCTTGTATTGGCTGCATCAGCTCCTCAGGTCGCTATAGCTACAGACCTGCTCGATCTCTCCTGATAGGCTGCCAGCACTGGTTGCTATAGCTACAGACCTGGCTTCTACTGTAGCCCTGTATCAGCCAGTAAACATGCCTTTGAATTCAAAGTGAAACCAAGAAAACAGGACTGAGGTGAGATGAATCAATGTAGTGAGACAACCCCTTTAAGGCTGGGTTTACACAGTGTTATTGACTACGTCGGAGGTATCTGCTGGGAAGGTATCCCAGCCGACACCGCAATGTCACCGTGGCCGGCCTCCATAGACATCACATAATCTACGTTAGCTCAATTTGCCGGTGGTATACGCTTTTTGGGCATGACATAAAAGCAACGTAGATCACGCTTTTCTGACCCTGCACAGAAAGCATGTACATGTAAAAGTAGTATGTTGATAAGATACCAGTATATACAAAATTCAGTCAATATTGTATTATACCTTTTCACGGAACAAAACTGAAGATATGACACTTTAATACAATATAAAGAAGTAGAAGAGTAAAGAAATCAGGTGATAACTGCTGTACTTATATTGCATTTTGTTATTTTTAAAGATTCTAAGTTCCTTTGAAGGTCCCGTCTTTTGTGTATAAAAAGTCTGTGAATTTTCAGTTTCTTGTAAAACATCATATCTGAAGAAGGGAGCTAGTACTCTCGAAAGCTCACCCTTTAAATTACTCAGTTTAGCCTCTAAAAGGTATTGCCTGATTTCTTCACTCTTCTACTACTTTCTATGGCTAACACGGTACAACATTATACTACAATGTAAAGTAGTCAGTGTACAAATCCAAATCTAATATAAAACTAATCCAGCATATTTAGAAGAAACGGTGAAAAAGCTTTATTCGATCATTCTAGTACAGAGGGTAAAAAAGCATTGTGATTCCGCTTACGCGTTTCGGACGTAAAAGGGTGAGCCTTGTTTACTTTCTTATTTGTTCACTGTTTTAGTCAGTGTACAGCTTGTATAAGG
Organism: Phyllomedusa bahiana; assembly: GCA_025379985.1. Classification (NCBI taxonomy): domain Eukaryota; kingdom Metazoa; phylum Chordata; class Amphibia; order Anura; family Hylidae; genus Phyllomedusa; species Phyllomedusa bahiana. Next base: position 56,484 of record JAODAL010009051.1, read on the forward strand.
GTATGTTCACACGGCGTGTTGGGTCCGTGTGAACATACGTTCTTAGATGCGTGTTTGGGTCTGTCTAGACCCAAACACGCATCTGTCAATGAGTTGTGTGATTTTACACTGCTTGCAATGTAAAACACGTATCGGCGTTCACACGAGTGATCTCCGACACGTGTCTCATTGCGTCTTTCGGATCCGTTCCAAGAATTGGCATGTCAATTCTTGATCTGAAAGACGCAGCAGGAGCCCTATAATAAACTATCGGATGTGATCCTGCTGCATCCAACACGAATCCAAACATGAACCTGCGGATCCAAAAACGCCGTGTGAACATACATTAATGGTGTAAATATGGTGTGCCCTTAAAATAACTCAACACACAGCTATCAACGTCTAAACCGCTGCCAAGTGATTACACCCCTAAGTGAAAATGGACAAATTCTGCCCAATTTGCCATTTTCCCTCCACAATGTCATGTGACTCAGTGTTATAAGTGCTCAGGCGTGAATGGGAAACAGGAGTGTTAAATTTAGTGTTATTGCTCTCACACTCTCTCACACTGGTCAGCTCATGGCAAAGAAGTGTCTGAGGATCTGAAAAAAGTAGTGATACTGTACATTTGACAGTTAGAGCAAATATAGTCCAAATAGGACTAGGTTTGTTCTGTCGGTGTCTATGGGTTGGCCATGGCTACGTTGTGGTGTCCTTCAGGGTAGCTTTTTTCATGATGCCCCAAAAGTTAGCTTTTTTCATGATGCCCCAAAAGTTATCTCCAACATAGCTAATAATACTGTGTGAACCCAGCAACACTTAGAGATACTGAACTGATCCAAACCTCTGGCCCATTCTGTCTTATTGACTCAGAACTCAGTGAAAAGCAGCTTTGGAAGGACTAAACACTGATATATTTAACTAGTCAGTTTTATATCTGTATGATTAAATTTTAAATATATATATATTTATATATTTATTATATATATATTATATATAAAATTTATATATATATAATATATATATAATATATATATATATATATTATATAGGATTTGTTTTCGGGGGGGTTGTTACTAGGGGGACATCTTAGACTCTAAGACTAATATATAATATATATATATAATATATATATATATATTTTTAATAATATATATATAATATATAATATATATAAAGGGGAGCTTTATTATATATATATTTCTGTATGCACACTCATGCAAGGAGGGCTGTCAGTCACTGATAACACCGCCTACCGGACTCCTTAACCCACAATAAGCAGTAATTAATTTCAACTTCTGCTGGATCTTTCCCCACAAAACTATTGGCCTCATGTATGAAAACGGTCTAGATCTAGACTTTGTTGTCCATAGCAACCAATCAGAGCTCCCCTTTCATTTCATATAGTGCTCTGAAAAAAATAAAGGGGGGGGGGGGCTCTGATTGGTTGCTATGGGCAGCAAAGAAAGTCTTAGACCTAGACAGTTAATATATGTCCTGATATCTATCTATCTATCTATCTGCTTAAAGATAACCTGTGAGCTACTTTATGCTTTATATCTGGATTAGTTATCTGCTTACTTGTCCTTAAACGGGTTGTCTCACTACAAGGATTGCTGCTTTTTATATTAAAGATCTTGCAAAAACAAGTCACTTTGCAATATATGTCCATTAACAGTGTCCTACCTATCCCTAGATCTCCCCTCTTGTATGGGCTGCATCAGCTCCTCAGGTCACTATAGCTACAGACCTGTTTGATCTCTCCTGATAGGCTTCAAGCACTGTTTGCTATAGCTACAGACCTGTCTTCTACTGCAGCCTAGTGAAAGCAAGTAAACACGACCCTGAATTCAAAATTAAACCAATAAAACAGGACTGAGGTGAGATAAATCAATGTAGTGAGACAACCCCTTTAATCTTCATTTTGGTTTATTTTTGGGGCTTCAGAACCAGTTACCAGTTTTTCATAGCATTATAGCAGTAACATACAATGGTCGTCCTGGTTGGATGTTGAGGACCAGTGTATGTGGCGCCATTATTGTAACGCTTTAGGCCCGGTTCACATCAGCATTAGAGGTTTGGAACCTACGTTGCAAATTCCATCAGGATTGACATAAAAAAAAAAAGCAGCAAGCTGCACTATTTTTTACATGTGAATGACAGACCCAGTTTTATGAGTCTTTAGTGTGTGTCAAACATGATTAGTGTCCATTGTAAAAACTATTTCAGTTCCATCTTTGCACCTGAGGAACCTCTTGATGCTTGTAGTATTTTTATCATTATACTATTACTGAAGGAAGGTGTTTTTTGCCATATTGATACTTCTTATGTTGTGTTTGTAGCTTGTAACTGTGAACCTTGTGGTACGTTTTAGGCCTCGTTCACACGGCTTATTTGTCCGCGGGTTGGCGCCGTACTCCGCGCCGGATTTGCGCTGCAGTACGGCGCCAATCCGTCGCAGTAATTACGGTAATCCACTGCTCTCATAGAGAACAGTGGAATCCGTCGCTCCTCCCCGCTCGGCGAATCCGCCGCGGGGGGAGAAAGTGAGTGAGGCCGTGTTCACACGGCTTATTCACGGCGGATTTGTGAGCCGGATTGCGCTCGCAAATCCGGCGTGAATAAGGGGCGGGACGTAGATAATGACAGTCTATGGGGCCGGGGAGCGGCGCCCTCGCCGCGCTCTGGCCCTGCCCCCGCCCCGCCCCTTATTCACGCCGGATTTGTGAGCGCAATCCGGCTCACAAATCCGCCGGGAATAAGCTGTGTGAACACGGCCTTAAAGTGTATTTAGTAGTTTTTTTGTCTTTACTTAACTGTGTACAATAAAGTTATTTATTTTTTATATTGTTGTACTCACATACTTCTATTACATGCACTCTCTTCTTTTGCAGTGGCTTAGAAGTGGGATTAGACCGTCATCTCGCTGTATAAGGTAACTTGTAATTTTCTTTAAACATTCTCACTGATCTTGCTCTGCTCTAAGGGTATGTTCACACGGCATATTACGAGCTCCAAAACGGCGGGTGTTTTGGAAGCATGCGCCAATCAGCCCGTAATTCCAAAGCACGGAGGACCGACACCCAGCCAGCTCCATTGACTTGCATTGTTACGCACCACTAATAATTGACATGTCAATTCTCTCCCCACGCGTACAGTACGATGCGTAATTCATAGTTCTCTCTGAGTGTTATGAATTACCGTAATTGCGGCGTATAAAGCGCATACGCGGCGAAATACACGCGCAGTTACGCTTTAAAATAAGCTGCGTGCACATACCCTAGGGCTATGTGCACAGGTCGAGTATTTCAAGCCGGAGTCCACACGGATTCTGACTTGAAATAATTGTCTGAAACTGAAAGTAAAATCACCCCCATTGGCCCCAATAGAAAATACACATTGTAGTCTACACAACACGTATTTTCTCAGTCGGTTTTTAAACTTAATATAACTTGGAACATGTTCATTCTCTCGTCATATTACAAGTGCAGATCCACTTCCAAAACCACATGGACATGATTCAGATTCGTTTTCTGACTGTAAATCCGCTGAAAAACACCTAGATCCTCATGAACATGTAAAATACAAAATGGCGGGGAGGGACGGGCCATTTTGAATAGCAGAATCCGATGAGTAAATGTTACTCATTGTTTGGACGTATCGCGAAGGTACTTCCACACGACAAGTAAAATTTACTCGTCAGATTCTGCTGTTGAAAAACCGACATTTTTTAACGAGAATCTCACGTGCTTATTGCGTGTGGATTTAGGGTCGTTTTGATTTTTTTTTTACTCACAGTTTACAGAAACGAGTCCTGTTCATTCGTATGTGGTTTTACAAGTTGATTTGCTTCGTCCCCATTGACATAATACATTTCCACGTTGAATAAGACCAAAGAATGAACATGCTCTAAGATTTTTTTTTTCCGGCAAAAATACGTGTTGTATGGACCACAAGGCGTACTTTGTATTGATGTCAATGGGGATGATTCTACATTCGGTTTTAGAGAAGTGTGGATTCTAAATTGAAATACTCGTTGTGTGGATGGAGAAAGGTGACTGTTTTGTTATAGAGTATAAGGGTATGTTCACACGGCGTGTTGGATCCGGATTGGATTTTGGATCCGTTTTTCGTGTCGGTTTGGATCTGTGTTTCGGACCCTAACGTGCATCTAACAATGTGCAATGTGATTTACACTGCTTTCAATGTAAAACACGTCATCGGGTCCAGCAGTATCAGACTGTACGCGTCTCATTAGTACTTTCGGATCCATCCAGAATTGTCATGTCATTCTTGATCCGAAAGACGCAGCAGACGCCCTGTATTAAATACTATAGAGGTGCGATCCTGCTGCAGCAAAACGCAGTCAAACAGCACCTGCTGTTGGTATGTGTTAATGCGATTTACGCAGCACTTTTGGATGCGTTTTCTGGATCCAAAAACGGATCCAACACACCGTGTGAATATACCCTTACAGCTTTTTTTAAGCAGTTTTTAGCCAGGGTGGGCAACACATTTTCATTGGACATTTTTGAATATAAACAATGCTTCCATTTGCGGACAGCAAGCTGCAAATTATATCACAAACTAAAACTGCAGTGTGCACTACATTTAGCTGGGGTTTTTTTGTTTGTTTTTTTATAACTATTTATGGAGATTTTAATGCAAATAAAACACAAATATCAGTGTATTGTATGTTCCAATAAATGCAAGGAAAACAATAGTTGCTGTTAATCACTGTGGCAAAATACAAAAAATAAAATAAAAGGAAAAGCAATAGAATGTATCGGCGCAGTGACATTTCTTACCCAGAAGTGATAACAGAGCATTTAGTAACAAATTATTTATATATATATACACATATTATATATTATATTATTATAAAATATATATTTTAATACCTATAAATATAATATATATATATATATATATTATATATATATATAAAAATATATATAAAAATATTATATATATAATTATATATATATATATATATAACAAATAAAGCACAAATACATCAACATTTCCACCGGAAGAAACAGTCATAGCAGATGTTGGACAAGGGTCCTAAAAAGTTAAAGATTCAAAAAGAGAAAGGGGTCATTTAGCGACTCTCCATAACCCTTTTTTTTTTTTTTTTTTTAAACTATAGAAAAAGTGCAAAACTATACTTAAAGGGCATAGAGTTATGGATTTAACATACTGGGTCAGATTTGTCAAGGCAGTTGCGCCAGAATTATGGCTCAATTTGCACCAAAAACAAGCTTTTCGCCACACTTACTATGTGTTTTAGACAGTCTCAGACGCTTCTGTGCCTCGACCGACAAAGGGGCGTGGTTTAAATGCAACCAGAATTTGGTCTCAGTTTCTGGCATAAAAGTAAGCCAACTTAAAGTGGTACAAACTTAGCCTAGACAGTTCTAACCTGTGCCGGATTTATCAACACTATGATAAATGTGGCGCATTGTAAGACTGTCTGGTCTAACTTTACACTGTCTAAAAGTAAGACACTTTTGATAAATCTGCCCCACAATTGTTGTCTCCGAAGCAGTTAATATTGTATATATGAATGATAAAGTTTCTCACCAAAATCTTTCTTGCAGTATTTCTTCAGGTTGATTTTATAATTTCCCTTAGGAGGCTTGCAGTACTGCTCACAATCTAAAAGATGAATAAAATAATTATTGCAGTTTTATAATACAGGTTGAAGATATCTTTCCCAATTCTGCATATTAGGAAATAGTCAGTGCATAGTCTGGTCTATAGTGGAGTGCACGCAGCTCAGCTTTGAAGTAATGCCTGTAGTTTGTACAAAAGTGCAGCTGTCAGTGGACCAGGAGGGTTACCGATCAGCAACAGATGGAGTGCAGAAGGGGGCCTATTCCTTAACTTGCAGCGCTGTAACCCATCATAGTGATTTACCAATGTATGCATCCACCAGAAGGGACCGTCTGCACCATGTATCTGTCTGCATCACGTCTATACACATTTGCTAGCATTAGTCAGTGCTTATGGTGTCAGTACTTTTGCCTGTTTACGTCCACTTTTGATTTTGATATGTTGCTTTGAGGTTGGCTAAAATAAGGGAAATGAAAACCCTCTCCCTATAAAAAGCTTTGGGTCTAAGCCAGGGTGAAAAGGCCATCTGTTGTAGGGTGGAGGATGCAAAGTGTGCCAGGGATCTGTGCCAGGGTGACATTGGAAATCCTGTCACATGCCAGGCTAGTGCTGGGCACAGGCAGGTACAGCTTTACGGCCCGGCTTTCCGTGTAAAGAGCTGCAACTGGTTCTCCTGGTATAATGCCGATTAAAGAGACTAATTATATAATTCATTGATAAAGATTTATAAAAAAAAAGGGTTAGGAGGAAGTAGGAAAAAAATCTGCATATTGTGAGAAGGTTCAGTGTTGCAGCTGGTTTAATTTTTTTTCTTCATAAAGACCGCATCACAACTGCTTTAAAGGGAATGTGTCATCAAAAAAGGACTTATTGTTTAACTCACATTTTTATGTTAAACACATTTTGTAGGAATTTTTGGTTATGTTTTTTTTTTATTTTCCATATCACGTTCAGTACTTTATCCCCTTAAGGACCGAGCCTGTTTTGACCTTCCTGACACAGCCCTATTTTTGAAATCTGACATGTGTCAATTTATGTGAGAATTACTTTTTGACACTTTTACCTATTCATGTGATTCAGAGATTGTTTTCTCGTGACACATTGTGCTTTAAGTTAGTAAGAAATTTTTTCCATACAATCCTTGTTTGTTTGTGAAAAATATCAAAATTTCATGAAAATGTGTAAAAATTAGCGATGTTGAAAGTTAAAAATTTTCTCCGTCCCCAAGACAATAATTTTCACCACAAAAAGTTTATAACCACCTACCTATGCCCACAAGGTTGGCATCATTTTTTAAAGTCTTTTTTTTTTTTTTTTTTTTCGCATAAGGGCTTAAAATTTAGTGCAATTTCTCACATTTTCAAAAATTTGCAATATAACATTTTTTAGGGACCATCCAGGTCTGAAGGGCTTTGAGGGGCCTGCAGTTAGAAAAACCCCCATGTGACGCCATCTGGGAAACTAGACCCCTTTTAAATTTTTTAAAACACTATTTAGGAAGTTTGTCCCCCTTTAAAATTTTCACAAAAAATTAAAAAGCAAATGGAGGTAAATTTCAAATTTCACTTTTTTTGCAGATTTTCAATATTTATCCTTTTTCACGGGAAATACGTAAATGTGATTAAATGCAACTAATATAAAATTCCCCCCGGGTCTCCTTTTTTTAGAGATACCCCAATATGTGGCCCAGTGCATTATTTGCTCCCCATAGCCCCAGATGGGAGGAGCACCTACTGGACTCGGGTCTCTTTTTAAATGGGTTTTTTATTTAGGCCATTTCAGGTTTGGGGACACCCAAAGTGCTAAAATTTTAAAAACCCCCCTAAAAGACCACTTTTGGGAAAAAATTTACACCCCTTAAGAATATATCCAGGGTGCATTGAGTATATAGACCCCACAGTGATTCAAAAAAAATTTTTGCATAAGCGTGAAAATTAAAAAACATTTTTTTTTCAAAAATCTGCAATTTTAGCTTAAAATTTTTTCATATAACAAGGAATCCGGGAAAAAAGAACCCAAAAACTTGTTAAGCCTTTTTCCAGTTGGGCAATACCCTACATGTGGGTGTAAACTGCTTTTTTTGGGCGCAGGCGGGGGGAAAGGGGGGGACGCATTTGGCTTTTTGGAACGCAGATTTTGGGGGGCCCCATTTTTGGCTTTTGCAAACCCCCCAAAAGTACAGAACAGGCGAAACCTTCCAGAAGTCGCCCCATTTTGGTTTCCCAAAACACCCATCGGGGATCTATCTGGGGGTGTTCTGGCTTTTGGATCAAGGTTTTCCATAGTTTTTTTTTGCATTGGGGAAATGAAAAGGGGGGAAAACGCATTTGGGTTTTCATTTTTTTTGAGTTTCAATTTTACAGCTTCGCCGGCAGTTAAATGATGTTAACTTACTATGGGGGGTCTACAATTAAAATAAATTTAAGATTTTTATATTTTTTTTTCTGTTTTATTATTTTACAATAAAATAACATAAAAAATTGCGTTTTTATGTTGTCCTATTACACCATAACTTTTTTATTTTGCTGTTTGAGAGCTGTGTAGGGGCTTTTTTTTGGGGATATTGAAGTTTTTATTGGTACCATTTTTGGTATAGATGCTTTTTTTTAAGGTTTTTTAAATTTGTTTTGAACAAAAACAGCAACTCGGTAGGTTTTTTATTTTTATTTTTATAGCGGTCACTTAGGGATTTATGACAGGTTCTTTATCGCGGTCAATACGATTAACCATACCCAATTTTTTATATTTTTTTTATGTTTTTTCTGCTTTTAACAATAAAAAACACTTTTTTCAACCAGGAAAATCGTTTTTTTTGCATGCCCCTTCGAAGAAACTTTTAAATTTTTTTGTGCTTGGAGCGTGTAGGCTTGTTTTTTTGCAATGAGTTGACGTTTTTTTATATCATTTTTTGGGGGGGCAAGGGGTTTTTTATCGCTTTTAAACCATTTTTTGGAGGCAGGGGGGGAAAAAAATATGAATCCTAGTTGTTTTTTATTTTTATTTTTTAAAAGGGGGCACCGGCAGATCCGTGATAAAAATTAGTTTTTTCTCTTTGGGTCGCAAGTTATGGCTACCCACTTTTAAAGTTTTTTTATGTTTAAACACTTTAAAAAAAAAAAAAAGAAAAGTGTTTTAGGTGTAAAAAAATATTTATCATCGCTATCTTTGAAGCTATAAAATTTTTTATTTTTCCGTATACAATGTATAGATTTTTTTTGCGGGATGACTGACGTTTTTTTTGGGGCAAATTTTGGCGTTTTAGGAGTTTTTGTGCTTTTTATTCCATTTTATGTTTTTGCGGGATGAACAAAATCTTAATTCTGTGATTTTATTTTTTTTTTTACCCGTTCACCCTACGGGTTTAAAAAACAATTTTTGGGGAGGTGTTTCCACCCGGCGATAAACCCAAATATGGGACTTATTTATTTTTGATCTTTTTTGGGCCATTGCGTTTGTAAAGGGGAAAAGGGCGGTGTACGTATTTTATTTTATTTTTTTGTTTTTAAAGTTTTTTTCACTTTTTTTTTTTTACTTTTTTTCACTTTTTATTTTTACTTTTCCCCCCAGGGGATTTTTGAGGATCTTTAGATCTCTATTCAATAGGAAACATGCATAGCTTTTTTGCTATATGGGTTCTAGACAACTGTCAGTCACGATGCCGGGAAACGCCCCCCGGGCAGGCGGGCACGTGACTCACAGACAACCCGAAGGCATTCCCAACCCTGCCTCCCGGTTCTGTAGAGGGGAGGAGCTGCAAAGGGTCCCCGATCCCGGGGCGGCTGCCCCCGACAAGCGCAGGAGGAGCGATCTCCTCCGAGTCTCCCTTTTGTTTTGCGACCCGATCGCGCGATAATAAGGGTTTTAAACCCCCACCCCCTCCCCCCCGGGGGGATCCCGGGGGGGGGCCGTGGTGGGGATGTCCAGCTGTAATAACAGTGACCCCCGCGCGATCGCGCGAACTCTGCTTTTAGAGTTCGCGAGCCCCCAGGACTATCCAGGTGCGGAAAACCCCCAAACGACCCGGGATGGATACGTCTAAGGTCGTTTAAGGGGGTTTTAAAAATTCTTAAGTCCTCATTTTCACTTTGGCCACTAGGCCCCAATTACGCGACACTTCCTGTCTGTGAAACTTTTAGCAGTCTCCTCATTTTTCATAAAAAACAACTCACACGGGAAAGGGGGAAAACCTTTTACAGAAACACAGAAATTCCACCAGTCCAAAAGGGAGATGTCACAGTCCCCCCCCCCCTCCCTTTACAGTGAAAACTTCCTATACAAGTCCCATGGGACAGAATTGCTTAAGAATCCTATGGGGATGAAGCTGCTGTAAAATATCTCTCTAACTGCTGTTAAAGCAGTGCAAGCAAGAATGTCTTCCCCACAATCATATATAGAGAAATCTACAATCAGGAAATAAAAACGACTGAGAGGAAAAGAATATGGATCAGGGGCTTGATTTAATAAGAAAAAAAAAAAATTGGCAGCAGATTTCCTTTAAGAATCCTAATTATAACATGTTTTCTCTGAACTGTATATCACAGATTTTCTATTACATTCTATGTGGATGGTTGACAATCGCTTTCCAAATCCGAAAACAGTCCGAAAATCCATCTGAAAACCTGACTGTGTGGACGGACCCATAGGCTATGTCTACATGACAGTGGACAGAAAATTATCTGAAAACCAAATCTGAAAAAACTGTCATAAAACTTGAGTTTTTTGTCCACTGCCTGTCAAAACTGAAAAAGCATCTGGTTTTTGGTGCATTTTGCGTGTTTTTGCGCGTTTCTTGCTCAGCATTAGATTTTCTGTGTATTTGTGTAAAAAAAGCGCTAAAAAAGACCGCCGCTTTATATTGTGCCAAATCTTACTCGCTATAGGTTCATATTTTATTTCAACATCATTCATTTTTTGTTATCTTAACCCTATTGTAGATCATTTTTAGGAACAGGATAAAGGGTCTACTAGGACTTAGGTTCCAGTGCAGGGACGCTCCTTTCGGGATGGTTACGCTCTCTAGGTATATGCATTATGCTTTTTGTAGGGTAATAGTTAGGGATAGATTTTAGTATTTATAGTATAATATACAAATTTTATATATATATATATATATATAATATATATATATACAACACACACACACCACACACAACACCACACACATCTTCTATATCTATATATATAATATATATTATATATATATATATATATATATAATATATATATATAATATATATATATATATATATATCTCTAGAGAGAGAGAGAGAGATATATATCTATATCCATCTATCTATCTACATGGGCTTGTCACTACATTTTCTGTGATTTTTATTGTATCGGATGATGTTTCTCAAACAATTCATTGTAATTTAAATATTGGTTTTGAGTTGAACGGGGTATTTTGTATTACTTTCATGGACTATGCTAACCTTTACTATGGGGCATCAACAAAGTCTAGTAAATAGTGTGGGCATTCGTCACATACTTTTGCTTTTCTGACTTGCAGACCCAAGTCTACATAATATATGTGATAAATATTTGATTTGGTGTCTTGTCTCATTTGCAGACCACTCTGTGAGCCTTGGATTTGGGAAGGCAGGGAAAAGTTAAGTTCCCTGGGGTCTAATAAGCTGGATTCAGTTCTGGTTCCATGCAGGACAGGCCCCTAGATCCTAGCATTATAGCTTTCATTCAGATAAAAAGGAAAATCGGCTTATAAGGTACAAGCCCCGTCCTATACCTAAACCTCCTTCTTAACTCCTAATCTGGGCACTAAATACCAAAAATAAAACCATCCAAATGAATTTTATTGTTCAATACAACCAGTCTGTCTCCTGTTTTCAGTAGGATTGTACCAGTCAGACCTTAAACTGGCCATAAATGTTGTGATTTTTCATGTGATACAACCAGCAGTGAGCCTATGTGATTGTGCAAGGGTATGTTCACAGAGCGTAATTTCGTGGCGTATTTGCGCTTTAATACTGTACAGGCGAAATGCCGGTATTGTACGCCAGGGGAGAGAAATGACAGGTCACTTCTTCGTGTCGCTTACGCTGATCAGCGTGTACTTTCAAAACATACGGCGTACTGCGGCACGTACAGTACGCGCCCCAGTATGCCTTGTGAACATACCCTAAGGCCGTGTTCACATGGCTATTCAAGCCGTAATTGCGGGCCGGATCCCGCCCGCAATACGGCTTGAATAAGGGGTGGGGCCGGGGGCGGGGGCGCGGCGGGGGAGCTGCTCGACGGCCCCATAGACAATGCATTATTTACGGCGCGTACGCGTCGTAAATAATGTGCATATCACTTTCTCGCGGGGGAGGAGCGACGGAATCCATAGTTCTCTATGAGAACTGTGGATTACCGTAATGACTGCAACGGATTGGAGCCGTACTGAAGCGCAAATCCGGCGCGCAGTACGGCTCCAATCCGCGGCCAAATAAGCCGTGTGAACATGGCCTAAGGGTGCTTTCACACAGTGCGTTTCTTTGGTGCGGTGTTTTTTTGTAGAATTAATGCTGTGCATGTCTGCAAAAAGAAAACCGAACCACAAATGCACTGTGTGAAAGCACCCTTAGTTGTATTTGCCAGTCTGACTGGGCATTAATGCTAATAAACTGTAAGGAGGCTGAACATACGAATAAACAATTATACAGATTGAATTGCATCAATACAGTTATTCAGATTTGACAATGGGACACTTTCTTCTATCAGACAATCCTAAATTCTCATAGGAAAAAATCTAAAAGTTATAAAGTTAATATTTAGGTAGTTTTTACAAACATTAAGTGCCACATGTATGAACCTGTTTAGGTCTAAAACTCATTCTTTTGCTCATAGGTTACTATGGGCAAAAAAGGAGTTTTAGATCTAAACAGGTTCATACATATGGCCCAAAAATTTAACTCCTCATTCCATAGTAATTGATTCACTTGAGAGCCTGCTTTTAGCTCGTCAGGCTGGTGTATATTGACTATGCTTTTCTAAGAGGAAGCATCACACAAAAAGGTATATTTTAATATGGGAGTCAATAGGTGATGCATGCCATTGTCTGTCTATACAGGGGCATACATCAGAGCCTTCTGATGGATGTATATTGGCAATACTCTGGCAAAACATGCGATGAAAGGCACAGCATGGTGTGAATAGGGCCTTAGCCAATATCCCATAGAGTGACCTAACCACATACCGCTCATGTGATTATCTTTCCTCTATCTCCTCCCTAGAGTAGAAGATGCCACATATCACATGCCTCTTTACCCAGTCTCTAGATGGATCGTGTTTTACATGCTGGGCAGCAGATGATACCATGGCCAGGAAGTAGAAGAACATAGCAGACCATGAGTAATTACAGCACTACCTTTGAAATTGTAATAGAGGGGCATGAAGACAGGGCAACAGAATAATGGGATCTTTAGTCCTTAGTACTGGTAATCCTGCCAAAGGTAAACCCTGACAGTCAATAAAACAAAAGGTGCGGTATAGAGCTGGAGATGGTGATGAAAATCAAAAAATTCTTTAGTAGTGACAGAATCTGGTAAGCAGGCACACACTTCTAGGTAGGTACTTCTATAAAAACTTCTCAGCAAAAAAATAAGAAAATAATGGAAGCATGTCTTCTGAACACCATCAGGGCTTATAAAGACTAGTTGGTGACTTCATTGGAAAGTCTAGTTACTCGCCGTCTGCAATACCGGTTTCATATTTGCAGGGGATAGTTAGTTCCTTGTTACCTGGTCATAGATTTCTTGGAAAGCAGCGAGAGCTGACACCTTATAGTAGGAATGGGGGTAGCTGGTCTGGTTTACTAGGAAAAAATGTTTTCAGGGTTACCCCAAGCAGTGCTGATTGGGGTTGATTCTTGTAGCTCACCGGCGGAGCTGGTTCTCGGGGCCCACCGGGGGAGCTGGTTCTCGGGGCCCACCGGCGGAGCTGGTTCTCGGGGCCCACCGGGGGAGCTGGTTCTCGGGGCCCTCCGGTGGAGTTGATTCTCGAGGCTCTCCGGTGGAGTTGATTCTCGAGGCCCTCCAGGGGAGTTGATTCTCGAGGCTCTCCAGTGGAGTTGATTCTCGAGGCCTCCAGGGGAGTTGATTCTCGAGGCTCTCCAGGGGAGTTGATTCTTGAGGCTCACCAGGGGAGTTGATTCTCGAGGCTCACCAGGGGAGTTGATTCTCGGGGCCCACCAGGGGAGTTGATTCTCGAGGCCCTCCAGGGGAGTTGATTCTCGAGGCCCACCCGGGGAGTTGATTCTCGAGGCTCTCCAGGGGAGTTGATTCTCGAGGCCCACCAGGGGAGTTGATTCTCGAGGCTCTCCAGGGGAGTTGATTCTCGAGGCTCTCCAGGGGAGTTGATTCTCGAGGCCCTCCAGGGGAGTTGATTCTCGAGGCCCTCCAGGGGAGTTGATTCTCGAGGCTCTCCAGTGGAGTTGATTGGGCCCACCGGGGGAGTTGATTCTCGGGGCCCTCCGGGGGAGCTGTTTCTCGTGGCCCTCCTGTGGAGTTGATTCTCGAGGCTCTCCTGTGGAGTTGATTGGGCACACCAGTGGAGCTGATTCTTGGGGCCCATTCTGCAACTACTGTACATGACTGCACATACAGCGCTTGCTACTCTTTCTCCACCTTCCTTCCTGAAAAGCAGCCCCCTGCATGCTATTCTCAGGAGCCCTCTAGGCACATGAGCCCATTGGCAGTTTCCTCTACTCGCCTGTAGGCCAACTCGAGCCTGTGTCCAGGGCAAGGCTGGGCATTACAGTCCACAAAGATCGCCCTGACAAGACAAAATTACAAAGAAAAACTCATATTTTGCATAGGTTTTCCTTTAGATTTGTGATTTGGTTTAAAGAGCACAGGATCAGTTTTTGTAGTCATTGCACCGTCCGTGGTCAGTGCTAGGATTGTTCAGGTTCAGAAGTAACATTTCTCCTGGTATTTCCTGGAAATGCTCTTTCAGTAAGTAATCACACATGGAGAGCCAGGACGGTACAGAAGTGCAGGTGGCTTAGACTTCATCTAGGTATGTTACTGTACGCTTAGATTTTAACCTTGTTTATAGGCAGAACTGGCTTCACTGCTCTGCATCGTCCGAGGGGTTAACAGTATCATTATTTCCGCTGAGAGATTTAGTTTCAGAAAATGAGGGGAGAACTTCTCAAAAATGTCAATGCAAACAGAGCTGAACAGGCCTCCACCCTGACTGCAGGACGAAGGAGGGGGAGCGGACCGCTCGCGGAGGTAGATGGAGGCATGATCCCTGCCGTCTCACCTCACCTAGCTGCCTTTTTGCTGGATCTGCTCTATAGGTCTTGCTAGACCTGGCTGCTCTGAAACATAAATGAGTGTAGAATAAGGGTATGTTCACACGGCTTTTTTTCCCTGCATATTTCGGTGCGCATTTCGCCACGTATTGCGCTTTATATTTAGCGAAATGCGCGCCACAATCACGGTAATTTATAGCTCATCTCCCTGCGCGTACAATGCGATCGTATTGTATGCGTGGGGAGAGAATTAACATGTCAAGTGTCCGCGACGCGCCGCAGACAATGCAAGTCAATGGGGCCGGTGATCAGCGCGTGTTTCCAAAACACCCCGCGTATTGCGGCGCGTACAGTACGCGCCCCAATACGCTGTGTGAACATACCCTTAGGCCTTAACCACCCGACACTATGTGTGAAAGAGTGCTATGTGCCAAACATTTTGGCGCATAGCGTTTTAGGCGCCAAACTTTGTCTCAGCCACGGGATGGGTTTGTAGGCGGTTTTGCACCAAACTTTGGTGCATATTTGGTACATTCAAAAGTGTCGTGTCTAGTGCAAACGGCACAAAGTTTTGGCATACGACTATCCATACATCTGTCAGACAGGGCTACGAAAGGTTTTGTGGCTCAAAGTACGGCAGGAAACTGGCGCAGCCCCGTTCATGCACGTCACCCTTAGTGCTGAGCAATTAGGGTATAGTCACACCATTGATTTGGAACGCTGAAAATTTCATTAGTGATTCAACATGGATTTTAGATACGGATTTCAAATGTAGACATGGATTTCACGCTGAATTCAGAGGCAGATCTGAGGCGTGGAACTTCTATTGGCAGATTTGAGTTAGTGTTTAATCTGCCTTTTTTTTTTTGTGTCGCTGATTTTTTTTTTTCGAGAAAATGAAATTGGTGTTGACTTCACTGACACTTTTACTTTTCATTTAGGGGGCTATCACACGCAGCTGCGTTTTTTGATGCATTTTTGGATGTGTTTTGTACTGCATTAATTGCTGTAATTGCACAAAAAAAACGCATCAAAAATGCACCAAAATAAGTACTGTGTGAAAGCACCCTTAAAACAATGGGCTGTGAATTTCAATCACATTTGGATGCTGAATCAGCGTCAGATGTGTGAACATTACCTTATGCTTTAAAAGGAACCTGTCAGCTACTTTATGCTGCCGGAACAACAATGTTGTGTCAGGGTTTGGTTTAGCCCATTAGGCCCTTATTAGAGATTTTCAGGGGTGCCAACAATAGAACCCCTGCTAATCTGATATCGAAGAAAGATTATACCCCATCATGGGTGTAGCTAGTGAGGAGTGGGGTCCTTGGGTGGCATTAAGTCTCTGGTAAGTCTTTGACGCACCATGTAGGCCATGTTCACACGGCTAACTACGGGACGTAATTCAGTCCGTAATTACGCGCCAGAGTGCGCCAATTACGGGCTGAATCCGTCCTGGTAACTACGGTAATCCACAGTTCTCATAGAGAACTATGCATTGCGTCTCCTCTCCCTGCTCGGCGAATACGCCGAGGAGGGGGGGGGGGGGGGAGAGGAGATAATTCACATGTGAATTACTAGCGGCGTATACGCGCCGCTGGTAATGCAAGTCTATGGGCCAGCGAGGTGCCGGCCCCCCGGCCACACGGCGTAATTACGTCCAGCAGTTAACATAGTGAACGCAGTGAACAAAGCCGTACAGCACCTGGATGGCATCCATACCTTCCATCATGGGAACTGGCTGTAATGTACAGCTGGGCTCCCGCTGCAACAGCTGGCTTAACCTCCTAGATGCAGACAATAACGGCCGTTGCATCTAGGTGGTTGACAAAGGGTGGTGCCCATGGTTGCTGTGGCAGCTGGAGGACAAGTAGCGTCCTCCAAGTCTGCCATGTTTAGGAGCTTATGACGTTCTACTATAGGCTGCCTGAGCCCTACAGTATAATACATAGTAAAACAGTAATGTGTTGCTATTTATTATAAAAACAATCAAGCGAACGCATAGTCTAGTGCAGAGGTCTTCAATATCGGCCCTCCAGCTGTTGGGAAACTACAACTCCCATCATGCATTTATATCATCTAAATCAGTGGGCATGATGGGAGATGTAGTTTCCCAACAGCTGGAGAGCCGACGTTGCAGACCCCTGGTCTAGTGCCATATTGGGATTGAAAAAAAACAATTAAGTGTAACCAAATGAACAACTTAAAAATAACTTTAACGAGTTACACTTAAGAGGAATGGATGTGTCCTTAATGATCCAATTAATAAAATTATTGTTCTTTAATCCATACAGTGAACACCTCTGAAAAACTCTGCCAGAATTGCCTTGATTCAATCCATACTCCTAAAAAACGGAATGAAATGTTCTTTTTCCCAACATGATACAAATAAAAAACGTATCCCGCAAATAAAAAGCCCTTACACAGCTCCATGGACAGAAAAGAAAAAAAAAAAAAAAAGTTTGCGCTCTTAGAATATTGTAACATAAAAACATGATTTTAAGTGGCAATTGTGATTTATGGGTGCGAGGAGGGACCGGTAAAACAGAGGTGGGGCCTGAAAACGTTGGCGTGTGGTCTTTAAAAAGAGGTGGCAAACTCTGGAGCCCAGGGTGGCAAAAGTTGTAGCTACACCCCTGCTCCCTATTACTTGCATTTGGCTTACTGTATCTAAATGTGAAGTCAGGAAATTATATACTAATGTCAGGTATTATGAGCAACTAGAAGAGGGACATAAGTAAAAATCCACTTACTCCTGCATTCATTCTGTCATCACCAAGTGATCTATAGGGGCATTTAGGAAACATAACAGATGTGAATGAAGGACATAGTGATCTAGGAGGTCCTCTTTATGGACCTTTACCTTAAAGAGGTTTTGTCACTAGTCTGTTTCACTGAGTCACAAGCAGTTTTACTGTCACTATGTCTCCTCAGGCTGTGAGTGGTTCTGTAACAGTGATTAACATATTTGGCTTCTCTGTAGCGAGCTGAGCCATTACATGGACAAGTGCAGGAGATGTTATCTTCAGTAAACTAAAGGTACATATGCTGTGAGGTCTGAAAACAATTGCTTATCTGTAATCTTGTTAGAGATAATTAGTTTGCTCTGAAGCTTAGTCCCTTCATGTTGCCTAAAGGGGTTGTCTCACTACATTGATTCATCTTATCTCAGTCCTGTTTTCTTGATTTTCATTTTGAATTCAGGGGCGTGTTTACTGGCTTCTACTATACTGCAGTAGAAGCCAGGTCTGTAGCTATAGCAACCAGTGCTGGCAGCCTATCAGGAGTGATTGAACAGGTCTGTAGCTATAGTGACCTGAGGAGCTGATGCAGCCCATACAAGAGGGGATATCTAGTAATAGGTAGGACACTGTTAATGAACATATATTGCAAAGTGACTTGTTTTTTGCAAGATCTTTAACATAAAAAGCAGCGATCCCTGTAGTGAGACAACCCCTTTAAAAAGATGGGAGAAGTGTGAGTCCTTAAGAGGCACCTATGTAGAGAAGGGGTAATAACTGTGCCATTGCTCTCAGTCCACAGGAAGTAGGTCAGGGGAAATCTTTAATGAACACCCCTCGTATTTAGAAAAAGTCTTCAATTACCTGTCCCTTCATGTTGAAAGCTAATCTTTGTAGTGAGAAAACCCCTTTAATGTACAAATATATCAGTGATATCTGCTATGGTGGTTATGTTCTTGGCTATGGAGAATGTCAATGTATGTATTCGAGAAATTGCGCTATGCGGATATCTGATGGCGGGTGTTTCTGTATGACAAGAACTCTGCTGAATATAAACTATTTCTATCAGGCCCTATACATACACACGACGCACTGTTGTACGGAGAGCAGCATGTTTGGTAGCGATGGGGTTAACCTGTCCCGACCACAAAAATGTTCTGTGTAAGATTTCTGACCAGCCACCACTTCCCCTCCCTGATCCTCAGACTGATCATAAGAGAGCAATGGGTACTCAGTACTCCAGAATCCAACCACACGTGGGTAGCGACCGCTCCACAGACCCTGCTCTTCTTAACCCTTCAGCACCATACATGTATCTAGCTGTGCACTGGCTTCACAGCATTTCACTGTATTCTCCAAAAGAAAGATGGGTGAAATGCAAAGCAAGTGGATTTAACCTTGCTCCATGTGCATTGTGAAGGAACTCTCCTTTGTTACTATATCCCACTTGGGATGTACATCAAAATTAAAGGGGTTGTCTCACTACATTGATTCATCTCACCTCAGTCCTGTTTTCTTGGATTCACTTTGAATTCAGCGGCGTGTTTACTGGCTTCCACTAGCCTGCAGTAGAAGCCAGGTCTGTAGCTATAGCAACCAGTGCTCCCAGCCTATCAGGAGAGAACAAACAGATCTGTAGCTATAGCGACCTGAGGAGCTGATGCAGCCCATACAAGAGGATATATCTAGGAATAGGTAGGACACTGTTAATTGACACATATTGCAAAGTGACTTGTTTTTGCAAGATCTTAAACATAAAAAGCAGCAATCCTTGTAGTGAGACAACCCCTTTAAAGGGAACCAGTCACAGTGAACCTGCTATCTGGTCTGCAGGCAGCGCGTTATAGAGCAGGAGGAGCTGAGCAAACTGATATATTGTTCTGTGAGAAAGATTCAGCAGAAATAGCTTAGACCGTGTTCATGAATGAGGGCCACTGATTTTAACATGGAATTCAACAGTGAATGTCACATTAAAATCTGCAGGAAAATCAAGAAGGTAGGTACCAAAATCTGCACAATTTAATGTGGATTTCTTGTTTCCTGTGGATTTGACTCCTGACTATTGGGCATGCCCCACAGATCATTATCTACAGGGCATGCTCGCTAGTCAGGAGGCTTACGCTTCTATACTGTAGCCACCCACCAGCCTCCACAAACGCAGTGTCAACCTACTTTGTATAGTGTGTCACTCGGGGAGGGCAGCTACAGTATAGAAGTGCCGGCCTCCTGACTATTGGGCATGCCCAACAGATAATTATCTACAGGGCATGCTCGCTAGTCAGGAGGCGGACGCGTCTAGAGTGTATGTATGAGTAAGAGGTGAACATTGCTTACGGCCATAAACATAATACTGTTGGTGTAAATTCACAGTATTTAAAATACATATAAAGCCAATAAAAAGTATAAAGATTGTTCTTTGCCCATAGTGCGCTTAATACAATAAAAAGAAAAATGAACCGGCCAACCCCTATAGTAGTTATTAGCTTCTGCATGCGAATGCTCTCGTTTTTGGGTGTGCGCATCTGCAGTGCGTCCTCTTCTTCTTTCCTATTCCTCATTTATACAGTGTGACACCCACACAGCGCCTCTCTCTTTGCACTTTTGTGGTACTAAACACGGTCTACGTTTGCTCAGCCGATAGTTTTGCTTTGGTTACACTGTGGTGTACATCCGAGTACCTTCTGTCAGGTACTTACACACATACAGGAGATCTAGAGCTGGTGTGAACCTATCCTCCGCGCTGTACTAGTAAACCAGACTGGGCTGAAGAACCTGTTAGGGTATGTTCACACGGCCTATTTTGGTCGCATTTCACCGTGTATTTTGCGGCGTACTGCACTTAATACGCAGGGAAATGCGCCGCATAATTATGGTAATCCATAGCTCTCATAGAGAACTATGGATCACGCCTCGTCCCCCGGCGCATTGTACGCGTGGGAAGATAAGTGACATGTCTCTTATGACAGTGACAGTAATGCATGTCTATGGGATCACACCACCCGCCCCCCTCCCCCCGTGCCTCGGGAGTACGCGCTCGCGAAACACACGATTTATTGCGGCGCATACTGTACGCGTCGCAATACATCTTGTGAACATACCCTTACAACCCATATACAAGATTGCTGGGGTTTCACATGTTCCACTAGAGTTAGACCCCGGGTTATGAACGGGATAGGGACTGTAGGTTTGTTCTTAAGTTGAATTTGTATGTAAATCGGAAAAGGTGCATGTATTACATTTAACTCCAGCATTTTTTTTTGGTTTTGGATAGTACAGGGAAGTTTTTTACATTTGTTTTGCTGTCTGTGTCCCGGTTAAGCAGATTTCACCTCTTTTCACCTCAGTGCTGCTGTGTCATGCTGGAACTTGTCATTCCACAGCTACTATCTGCTGTGGAACATGGAACTACAAGTGCCAGCATGCCCCATAAGTCTGTTTGTAACTAGGGGGCAGATGTAAGTCAGAACGGTGTAAGTCGGGGACTGGCTGTATTGCGAGTTCAGCCTGTTGTCGCTATCCTACATCTTCTCTGTTCTTATCTTCTGATTTATCCCTTGCCGTCCCCACTGCTCTCTCGCCCCTCCCAATCTTCTGGATGTCGGCAGACTATTAAATACATCACTGGATTGTCATAACTGTCCTCGCATGACTGATACAGGGAATAATGCAAAACTTCTGCTTAATCCCTGACTATTGTTTTCCTTCGTCTGACATTTAGTCACCCCCTTGAACCGAGTGTCCTTAACCTTCCTTCTTCACTTCTAGTTTTTTTTCATCCTATTTGGGAGAATGGCCAGGAGCGGTTAACCCATTGCGTCGCCTGCTCCCACCCCCCGCGGCCTGGCATATTCTCTGGCGATAGGCCTGGAAAACTTGTTTCTGAACAGCTTGTCTCGGAAAGCAGGGAAAAATTCCCAGTGTTTTGATGCACTCTTTAAAACGTCTGGCAGCCACCATCTTCCTCGCGACAAGATGAACTGGCAGCGGCGTTAATTTCTTTTACTTTTGGGGCTGGTATCTAGAATACCGCCCCACCTTCGTTGTCCTGCAGATTGGGAAGACTTACCAGCTGGCTCCTCGGTGCTGGTGAGGGCTGGAGTTGGGACCACTGCTGGGATTTCTGGGGGGTGGGAAAGAAAGAAAAGGCGACAATTATTTATGCAGTGTGTTCATAAACCATCAGCTGTGGGTGCTGGGAAATACTACACAGGACAGAAAGGAAGAGTCTGTAGAGTACAGGGAACGGTACAACAGGAAGGGTGTGACACTGGTGGCCACATAAACCCGTACATAGAGGGGCAATACAAATTCATGACCTAAAAGTCCATCCTTCAAAAACATACATTTAGATAGCGTGTCACACCCTGAATGATTTGCCTTTGAGGAAACGAGTCCAAGTCCATACGTATAAGGCTATGGTCACACGGCTTATTTTGGGACGCATTTAGCCACGTATTGAGAGCGTACTGCGCACTAATATGGGCGACATGCGCCCCAATCATTACGGTAATCCACAGCACTCATAGAGAACTATGGATTACGCCTCCTCTCCCCGCGTATACAATACGATCGTATTGTACGCCCGGGGGGATAATTGACAGGTCATTTATTCACGGCGCTTACGCGCTGTGAGTAATGACAGTCTATGGGCCGGCGCCCCCCCCTTTGCGCCGTCGGAGTACACATCGATCAGCGCGAGCTCCCGAACACCCGGAGTAATTGATGTACGCCCCGCAGTTAAGCCATGTGAACATAGCCTAACTCTAGCCATAGCAGCCATGGAAGCTGCTTTGGGGCCCAGAGGTTGAGGGGTCCCATCCATGTGTAAGAACATTGGGCCACATGCATGAAAACGGTCTAGAATTCACTTTGTTACCCATAGCAACCAGAGCGCCCCTCTCATTTTTCCTGAGCACTATAGGAAATGAGAGGGACACTCTGATTGGTTGCTATGGGCAACAAAGTGAGTTTTAGACCTAGACAGTTTTCATACATTTGGCGCAGTTTCTTTTTGTAGGAAATAAGTTGGTGGCTTTCTTCTGTCTACCACTACTAAGTAGGTTGCATTGATATATGGCGCTATTTGTACCTCTAAAGAGATTGCCCAGTACATAAAAAAAACTAAAACATTAAAGGGGTTGTCTCACTACAAGGATTGCCTTTTATGTTAACGATATTGCAAAAACAAGTCACTTTGCAATGTGTCCATTAACAGTGTCCTACCTATTCTGAATATCCCCTCTTGTATGGGCTGAATCAGCTCCTCGGGTCGCTATAGCTACAGACCTGTTCATCTCTCTGATAGCTCCCATGTGGTCGCTATAGCTACAGACCTGTTCAATCTCTCCTGATAGGCTGCCAGTGCTGTTCACTTCTGAATGGTGATGTGAGCAGAGGAACATGACCGTTGCAGCCAATCAGTGGTCCTGTTCGGAAATAATCCGAAGACCATAGAGGGACTCCGCAGAGCCAGTGCTGAAACAGAGCTGAGGAGGAAGGTAAGTATCATTTTTTTTTTATTTTGTGCGGCAGAATTTGAAAGGGAACCTGTCAGGTGGTTTATGCTGCCCTATCTGAAAACAAGATGTGATAGAAGAGCTGAGCTCAGCTCCTCTTCTCTATCATATAACCCTATATATCCCAGAGCTCAGCTTCTCTCCTCCATCATATAACCCTATATAATCACAGAGCTCAGCTCCTCTCCTCTTTCATATAACCCTTATATATCACAGACTCGCTTCTTTCCTCCATAAATATAAACCCTAATATATCACATAGCTCAGCTTCTCTCCCTCTATCATATTACCCTATATATCACAGAGCACAGCTTCTCTCCCTCTATCATATAACCATATATATCACAGAGCTCCGCTTCTCTCCTCTATCATATAACCCTATATATCACAGAGCTCAGCTTTCTCCCATCAAAATAACCCTATATATCACAGAGCTCAGCTTCTCTCCCCTATCATATAACCCTATATATCACAGAGCTCAGCTTCTCTGCTCTATCATATAAACAGGGGCGTCGCTAGGCAGAATCATTCGGGGCACGAGCCCCGAATGAATCTGCCTGTGCCCCGAGTCTCGCTGCCGTGGGCCTGGAGCGCTTCTTAATGTGGGCGGCGCCCGCCGATCTCTGACTGCACGGCCGTTTCACAGCAGCCGACAGTCAGAGTCGGGGAGGAGGCAGGACGGATCGTTACTGTCCTGTCTTCTCCCCTGTATGTACGGCGCTTGGTAAGCGCTGTACATACACGTCAGCGTCGCAGGGGGTGTGACACATCGCTTTCATCACCCCCCCTGCGACGCTGGGATCCTCTAAGACGGCAGCTCTGACATCACGCTGCTTACACCGTTCTCGAGCTGCAGGGCCCCTGGACGCGCGACCGTGCTGAGGAAAAGTTGGTTTTTTTTATTTTATTTTTATTAGCTCTTGGGGGCATATCACTGGCTACAGGGTCATCTACTGGCTAGAGAGGGGCAATATTACGCTGGGGGCATATTAAGGGCTACAGGGGGCATCTACTGGCTACAGGGGGCATCTACGGGCTACGGGGGCATTTAATTGCATAGGGGAAACACGGGCACGGGGGGGCATCTATTTGGCTACGGGGGGGGGCATATTAATGCTGGGCATATTAATGCTACAGGGGGGGGGTCATCTACCCCCCGGCTCGGTAAGGGGGGGCATCTATCGGCTACAAGGGGGGCATCCACCGGCTACAAGGGGGGCATCCACCGGCTACAGGGGGGGTCATCTACCGGCTACAGGGGGGGGGGGGCATCTACCGCAACAGGGGGGGTCATCTACCGGCAACAGGGGGGGTCATCTACCGGCAACAGGGGGTCATTTTAACTGGCTACAGGGGGCATCTCACTGGCTACAGGGGGCATCTCACTGGCTACAGGGGGGGATATCATGACAGGGGGGCATCACGAGTTTCAGGGGGCAAAATCACTGAGTACAGGGGGGCATATTACTGGCTACAGGGGGCTAATAACCGACTACAAGGCCCTATTAACTGGCTACAGGGGGCATGTTCTGCCTAAAGGGGCAGCAACCTAGCTACAGAGGGGAGTAACCTGGCTAAAAGGGGCAGCAACCTGGCTAAAGGGGCAACTACTTAGCTAAAGGGGCTACAAAACCCGGCTATAGGGGGCAAATATTTTTCCACAAGGGGTTTATTATTACCATTTGTTGCACTATAGATTTGTATAGAGATAGGAAATTGTATAGAAATGCGATAAAATGAGGGTCTAAGATGTTTGTTTTGTAAATTTTTCAGTGAAGAGTGGGCGGGGATGTCTATGGGTCTGGGCCAAGGAGAAAAAGAGAAAAGAAAAAACTCTTCAGAGACGCTCCTTGAGTCATAAATGTAACTGCAGTGTAATCACTTTATTTTCTCCTGACCTACATAAAAGGCTTTTCTCTGAAATATACATCCGCGTTCACATGAGGCAAAAAAAAATTCCCCTTTAAACCCCGCCCATCAAAAAAACTTAGGGCCCGACCCCCGGGTTTTTTTGGGACCCTAGCAACGCCCCTGCATAAAACCCCTATATATCCAGAGCTATATCTCTCCCTTAGTTAAAACCCCTTTATTTCACAGACAGGCTGGGACTGGGCCGGGGGAACCGGGGAATCCCCCGGTGGGCCCCCCCCGACCCGCTGGGGGCCCCAAGGTATTGCTGTCGCTCCCCGGGGCCCGTCCGCGAAATCGTTCCTGCCCCGGGGACCTGCCCCAGCCTCAGAGCCCGGCCCGGTACCCGGGGGATAAGTCCCCCGACCCGGGGGGGGGTGTCAGCGGAGCACGCGCCACTAGCCTGCGCTCCGCGTCCCCTGCGGGGCTGAATGCGTTGGGGCCTTTCCCAGCCCCCCGGGGCGCCCCCTACGGTGATGTGGGCGGCGCGGGACTCATTCACCCCCCCGCCTATGCAGGGCGGCATACGGACCGCGGCAGCCGAGCGGGGCGGGAGCCGGAGCCAGGTAATAAAATTTGTTAATTTTTTTTTTTTACAAACCTAAGGGGCCCCCTTGGTCCCAAAGGGGGACCGTGTTATTCAGGGGCCCTGGCTGCTTAGGGGGCCCCGGGTTAACAGTGGGCCCCTGGCATTTCGGGGGGCCTGGCTAACGGGGGGCCCCGTGGCACTTCAGGGGCCCCTGACTCAAAGAGGGCCCCCGGTACCAAAAGGGGGGGCCCTGGCTCCTAAAGGGGGGGGGCCCGCTATTTTAAGGGGGCCCTGGGGGTTAAGGGGGCCCGGCTGATTAAGGGGCCCTGACTACCTAAAGGGGCCCTGGCTGCTTAAGGGGCCCTGGCCCCAAAAGGGGGCCCTGGCTATTTTAAGGGCCCGATCCTAAAGGGGGCCCTGGCCCTAAAGGGGGCCCCTGGCTTTTTAAGGGGGCCCGGGCTGTTTAAAGGGGGCCCTGGTACCTAAAGGGGGCCCGGGCCCTTTTTAAAGGGGGCCCGCTACCTAAAGGGGGCCCGGGCTTTTTTAAAGGGGGCCCTGGCTGCTTAAGGGGGCCCTGGTGTTTAAAGGGGGGCCCTGGGCTACCTAAAGGGGGCCCTGGCTCTTAAGGGGGCCCTGAAAAAAAGGGGGGGGCCCGGGCGCTTAAAGGGGGCCCGACTACCTAAAGGGGCCCTGACTACCTAAAGGGGGCCCTGGCAGCTTAAGGGGGCCTGGCTGCTTAAGGGGGGCCCGGTACCTTAAGGGGGCCCTACTCCCCTTAAAGGGGGGGCCCGGTTTCCCCCTAAAGGGGGCCCTATTACCTAAAGGGGGCCCTGTACCCTAAAGGGGGGCCCTGGCTAATAAAGGGGGGCCAGACTACTGGGGGCCCTGGCTAATGAAAGGGGGGCCCTGGCTAATGAAAAAGGGCCCCCGAACAAAGGGGGCCCTGGCTAATGAAGGGGCCCCCTGACCCCTTTAAGGGGGCCCTGATACCTTAAGGGGCCCTGGTTACCCTAAAGGGGACCCCTAGTTACCCTAAGGGGGGGGCCCCATTACCCTAAAAGGGGGGCCCTGGCTAATAAAGGGGGGGGTTGAACAACATAGGGGGGCCCGGGCAAAAAAAAGGGGGCCCTGACTACAAAGGGGGGCCCTGGCTAATGAAAGAAGGGCCCCGCTACAAAGGGGGCCCGGGCTAAAAAAGGGGGGGGGCCCTGATACCAAATTAAAAAGGGGCCCCTACACCCCACAGAGCTAAAGGGGGGGGGGGACCTGATTCCGCAACTAGCAAAAGGAGGCCCCTAACTCCTTTTTAACTCCCAAAGGGGGGGCCCCTTACTGCCTGTATACTACCTAAAAGGACCCCTAACTGCCTTATACTACAAAGCCCTAATGCCTTTTGTACCTAAGGAGGGCCTTAACTGCCTTTACTACTTAAAGGGGAACCCCTTAATGCCTTACACACCTAATCTTGCAGCCTATATAAAGGGGACCCTAACTCCCTACAGCTTACCTAACGGGGGGAAAACCTCTACACCTACCTAACTGGGGTCCATAAAACCTAACTGTCTCTATTTTCCTAAGGGGCCGTTTACAAGGGGGCTGTTTACCTCCCCACCCGGGGATACAGATCTAGCTTCAAATTATTTGTACCCGCTCTCCCCCCCTGGCATTTGTAAGAGGTGGGAATAGGAAAAAAAAAAGAGATGCGGGGAAAAGTAGGATTCTGATTTTGTGTGAAATTTTCTGAGGAATGAGGGGGTCCCGGGCCCAACCCTCATGCGGGGGGAACGGAGCAAAAGAAAAGGGGAAAAAAGAACGATCAAGAGAAGAGAAAAAGACCACAATAAACTCTCGTGAGTCCCTGTTTCAGGGGTTATTTTACTTCTTAAATTTGGGTCAGTGTTGTTTTTCACTGTAAAGTAATTGACCTGAGCTGGTGTTGACCTCTATGTGGTTCTATATGGGGGGTTTGTTTATCCCGACTGGTGTCGACCCCTAGTGGTCTCTATATGGCGTGTTGTAGGTTATACCGAGCTGGTGCTACCCCTTTTGGCTCTAATGGGGTGTTTTAGGGTTTTTTACTGGTTCTGACCCCATGGGTCTCTTTCGGTGTTGTGGTTATACCGACGGGTCTGACCTCTATGTGGTCTCTAATGGTGGTTTTGGTTATACCGGGCCGGTGTCTGACCCCCTTAGTGGTCCTAAAAGGTGGGGGTTGTTTTGGTTATACGGCGTTAGTTTAGTGGCAGTGTACACTGTCCCCGATTGAAAAGGAAAGGGAAAACCTGACCTGTGATAGGAGTTAACTTTCTTTCTTGGGTTTTATTTTTAAAAATGGGATGTGTGTCCCCCGGAAAAAGGGGGGGATATTGTATGTGGGTGGAGGGGGAAAATTGAATGGGGTGGGGGGGATATTTAAAGTGGGTGGGGGGGATATTTTTTTGGGGGGAGGAATTTGATGGGGTGGGGGGGGGATACTGTATTGGGTGGAGGGGGGTACGTATGTGGGTGGGGGGGGATCTGTATGTGGGTGGAGGGGATATTTTATGTGGGGGGGAGGGGGATATTGAATGTGGGTGGAGGGGGTATTGTAAAATGGGTGGAGGGGATATTTTATGTGGGTGGAGGGGGGTTGTTGGGGTGGGAGGGGGGTATTTTATGTGGGTAAGGGGGGGTTTGTATTTTGGTGGAGGGAAATTTTTTATGTGGGTGGGAAAGGGGGGTTTTGTTTGTGGGTGGAGGGGGGTATTTTTATGTGGGGGGAGGGGAAGTGTATGTGGGTGGGGGGATATGTATGTCGGTGGAGGGATATTGTATGTGGTGGAGGGGGATATTTTATGTGGGTGGGGGGGGAATTGTATTGGGTGGAGGGGGTTTGTGTATGTGGGGGGAGGGGGGTATTGTATGTGGGTGGAGGGTATTTTTATGTGGGGGGAGGGGGGATTTATGGGAGTGGGGGGGGAATTGTATGGGGTGGAGGGGGATATTGTTATGGGTGGAGGGGGGTATTGTAGTGGGTGAGGGGGGTTTTTTATTGGGGGAGGGGGGATTGTATTGGGTGGAGGGGGGGTTTGTATTGGGGGGGAGGGGGATAGTTATGGGGGGGAGGGGGATATTGTATGTGGTGGGGGGCATATTGTATGTGGGGGAGGGGGATAAAAGGGGGGGAGCACTTAGCCCTGTTCATGATATGTGAGAAGACAGATGGTGAGAAAGATAGAATTTTTATTTCTTTCTATTGTCTACCCATACAATTTGTTTTCACACTATTTAGTGGTAAAATGGGGGCGTTTATGTCCAGAGGCCGGTTTTAATATTTTTTGTACATGTGGGGCCCCAGACCCCCCCGGCCGACACTGACACAGAGCTCAGCTTTCCCCCCTCTTCATATTTCCCCATATACACAGGGCCACTTCCTTTTCCCTTTTATACCCTTTTACCGGCCACTTTATTTGGTACACCAGCCATAACGGTTTCACCCCCCTTTTGCCTTCAACTGCCTCAATTCTGTGGCATAGATTCCCCAAAAGGGGGTTTTCAACATTCAAATTGTACCCAAGGGGGCCCCAAAAATGCCAAAAAATATTCCCCCCACCTGAAACCCCACCCCAGCCTGAACCCCTTGATACAAGGGAAATGGATCCTGCTTTCATGTTTGTTACGCCAAATTCTGACCCTTCCATCCAAAGCGCAGCAAAATCGGGCTATCAGCCAAGGGAACGTTTTTTCCCAATCTTCTACTGTCCAAAATTTTTAGACTTGGGGGAAATTGGGGCCCTTTCCTGTTTTTTTTCTAAAGGATGGGACCCGTGGGTTTCTTGCTGTGCCCATCTGCCTCAAAGTTCCCGTACTGTCTTTAGAATGCTCTTCTGCACCTTGGTTGTAACGGGGGGTATTTGGTCACTGTTTCCTTTTTTATCAGCTCAAACCCGTCTGCCCTTCTCCTTTGCCTCTGGCATCAACAAGGATTTTTCCCCCCCACGGACCCCCCATGGATGTTTTTTTTTTTCGGCCATTCTCTTAAACCCTGAGATGGTGGCGGAAAACCCAGAGATCACATTTTTAAATACTCAGCCCGCCCTTCTGGCACCAACAACCCTGCCACGTTTTAAAAACCTCAAATCGCCTTTCTTCCCCTATGATGCTCGGGTTTTAAAATGAGGAGATTTTCTTGACCCGTCTACATGCCCAAAAAGCCTGAGTTGCCCTTGTTTTTGGCTGATTAGAAAATTTAAGGTTAAAGAGAGTTGACAGGTTACCTTAAAGTGGCCGGTGATTAACTCCCATATATCACAAGCTCAGCTTCTCTCCTCTATCATATAAACCCTATATACCAGAGCCAGTCCCCCTCTATCTTAACCCTATATAACACAAAACTCAGCTTCTTTCCCCCTATCATAAACCCCAAATATCACAGAGCCAGCTCCTCTCTCTATCATATAACCCTTTTTTCACAAAGCTCAGCTTTTTCCCTTATCTATAACCCATATATTAAGAGCTCACTTCTTCCTCTATCATATAAACCCTAATATCACAGAGCTCACTCATCACATCCCGCTCTCAATGGGGGGCATAAAACCCCTTCAGTTTCCCTTTTAAAACTTTTTTTGTATGTCTGGACAACCCCTTTAAAAAATGCAGTTATGTTGCTGTTTCAATTTCCTGTCACTTTGTAATGGGAGCCCATCTCATTTTGCCATGGGGCCCCAATTAATTGTAAAAAAAACATTACCTTGAATGGGAAATTATTCAAGGGTTGCTCCCATCTCCTGAACCCAATTTTATTTTAAGACCCTTTTCTGATGCACCCAAATAATAAGAGGGCTTTTTTTTTGTTCCCCAGTGTAGTGGGCGGTACAGCTTTCCTCCTTGACATAAGCAGCAAGTGTCGCTGTGATAGACATGCTTTCTTTGCTGCAGTTTACACGCTTCGGGGTTCCCTGCATTCTGTAAAATAAATTCAATTTAAACTAGTTTGCTCTTAGTTTTTTTTGGCTCCACCTGCTTTTACGTTGGGGGATCGTTTTTCAAGCTCATATCGGCTGCTGTTTCTCCAAATGGATAAAATCATGGGATTATTTTTCTGGAGAGATGGTAATGGAAGTGACAAATATTAGGTGAAAGGCCCCTTTAAATGAAATGGTCATAACCAATGGAGATGCCACATCTACAAAGAGGAGGAGATGGGATACAACTGGGACAGTATCTCCGGAAAGGAAAAACCCATGGAAGTAGACAAAAATGAAGTGTGAATGGTCCCTTAGACTGGGACAGTGTAGATGTGTTGTCTCCATTGGTTATGGCCAAAGAGGAGGAGATGGGATACAACTGGGGCAATATCTAGGGAAAGGAAAACCCCTGGAAGTTGTCAAAAACACAGTATGAAAGGCCCCTTAGACTGGGACAGTGGTCATAACCAATGGGGACACCACATCTACAAAGAGGAGGAGACAGGATACAACTGGGACAGTATCTCGGGAAAGGAAAACCCATGAAAGACAAAAATGAAGTGTGAATGGCCCCTTAGACTGGGACAGTGGTCATAACCAATGGGGACACCACATCTACAAAGAGGAGGAGACAGGATACAACTGGGACAATATCTCGGGAAAGGAAAACCCATGGAAGTAGACAAAAACTCAGTATGAAAGGCCCCTTAGACTGGGACAGTGGTCATAACCAATGGGGACACCACATCTAAAAAGAGGAGGAGACAGGATACAACTGGGACAATATCTCGGGAAAGGAAAACCCTTGGATAGACAAAAACTCAGTGTGAATGGCCCCTTAGACTGGGACAGTGGTCATAACCAATGGGGACACCAAATCTACAAAGAGGAGGAGATGGGATACAACTGGGGCAATATCTCGGGAAAGGAAAACCCATGGATAGACAAAAAATGAAGTGTGAATGGCCCCTTAGACTGGGACAGTGGTCATAACCAATGGGGTACCCAAAATCTACAAAGAGGAGGAGATGGGATACAACTGGGGCAATATCTTGGGAAAGGAAAACCAATGGAAGTAGACAAAAATGAAGTGTGAATGGCCCCTTAGACTGGGACAGTGGTCATAACCAATGGAGACAATACATCTACAAAGAGGAGGAGACAGGATGCAACTGGGACAGTATCTCCGGAAAGGAAAACCATGAAAGTAGACAAAAACTCAGTATGAAAAGGCCCTTAGATGGGAACAGTGTCATAACCAATGGAGACAATACATCTACAAAGAGGAGGAGACAGGATGCAACTGGGACAGTATCTCCGGAAAGGAAAACCCATGAAAGTAGACAAAAACTCAGTATGAAAGGCCCCTTAGACTGGGACAGTGGTCATAACCAATGGGGACACCACATCTACAAAGAGGAGGAGACAGGATACAACTGGGACAGTATCTCGGGAAAGGAAAACCGAAAGGTGAATAGTTCTAAATCTCTTCATTTCAGACATAGTCTTCAAGATGAGAATAACTCTATAAGTTTAGTGTCTCTGTAAGTAGCTAGAAACCTTCAAGGTCTTCAAAAAATAAATCTATCTAGTATAAAACAGAACATACGAGACAGGAAAGAGGGGGCTGCACCTCTAGATAGCTAGATAGATCGCTAGTTCAAACAGACCAACATGTACATTCAGCTGATAGTAAAGCAATGATATATGTTAATTTATAGGTCACTTACTGATGCACGGAGCAATTGGGGAACGACTTTGTTGATACCCCTTGGCACATCGGTTACACGTTAGCCCGGTCACACCATCTTTACAGGGACATTGTCCTGTGGTCTGGTTGCAGGTCTTACCTGCTGCCCCCACTGGATGGCAGTCACAAGCTGGAAGAGAAGAAACAATAAGACCAATGACTACTAATGCAGCAAACCTAAAAATCAGGTCCATTCTTTGATCTCTGAGTTTTTTTGGGGGACATTTTGCAAGCTCGTTTTAAATACTACAATGTAGTAATTCTGCCCGGATACTCAATGCAATATACTTATCTCCTTTTTACTATTTAGTTATAGTGGTAAGGTCACTTAATTTCAATTGGTCACTTTATATAATTTTAGTAGTTATGAAGTTGACATTTCACCATTATGAAGCATGTGTTATGCTATGTAAGGGTGAATGCAAATGGGACTGATAGCTGCAGAAAGTTGCTGCAGAAAATCCACAGCTAAATCAGTCAGTAAAAATCTGCCACAGTTTCTTGTAAAATCCCACCCACATGGTGGTTCTTTTAAATGCATATACACTTGCAAAATCTGTAACAAATCCGTCTCGTATCCATTTACCCTAAAATTCCAAAACGGAGCATTGGCCATAAAACGTACATGGGCACCTACTTGACCCATTCGTCAACGACTTTAAGTACTAGCTTTTATTTTGCTTTTTCCACATTGATTGACGTGTAGAATAGACAACCTGTGGTTGAAAAATATCTGTTCTTGCAAAGTGTAAGGCCCGGTTCACACAGGTTATTTTAGCCGGAATTGCGAGCCGGATTGCGCTCGCTATTCCGGCTTGAATAAGGGTCGGATGCGTGGGCGGGGTGGGTGCGCGGCCCGCCGGCCCCATAGACTTGCATTATCCACGGCGCGTATTGCGCCTGGATAATGTGCATGTCACTTTCTCCTCTATGAGAACGGTGGATTACCGTAATTACTGCGACGGATTGGCGCCGTACTGCAGCGCAAATCCGGTGCGCAGTACGGCGCCAATCCGCGGCAAAATAAGCCGTGTGAACGGCCCCTAAGAGTGCTTTCACACGGAGCCTTTTTGACTCGTTTTTTGTGCAGAAAAGCACAGGAATTAATGCTGTACATTTCTGCACAAAAAAAGGCATAAAAAAATGCTCCATGTGAAAGCACCCTGATTGCTTGGACACTTTTGGTGTCTGATGCAGGGCTGTGGAGTCGGCAAACCTCTGACTCCCGACTCCCTCATACACGGTGCATGTTTAAGCGATAACTTTACTGTAGTAAAATGGTAACATCAGGCTGTTTACCACCTTATGATACAATAATCAAGCTATTTAGGTAGAACAGACACTGACAAGCAAAAGAGTAACAATGTTTTGATCTTTTGAACACTTGTGGGTAGAGTTGAAGAAAAAGCTGTATTTGTATCCAAGTCCAGTCTGCACCAACATTGGGAATGTGTGGAAGAGACCTGGGATCAGATTTTGATCAAGATATGCTTGAATCTGATCCAGAGCCCAGAATCATTCAGGCAGTGCTGAAAGCCAAAGGTGGATTTCCAAAATACTAACAAAATAATAAAAATTAACATTTTGATTTTTAAGAGCAAAACTGTAACTAAGCAGATGCTAAATACTTGCAAGTCAAATTTATGTATAAGATAGGTAAGATGACTGTATATAAAATTACAGTAGCCTCATATACAAAACTGTAGTGGATGGTGAGATATGGAGCCTGAAAGTTCAAACCATTGTTACCATTTTGCTTGTCAGTGTAAAATATATTTATTGGATATGACTAGGATACAAAAAAATTGTAAATATGCAAAACACTGCAGGAACATTTGTGGAGTCTCTAAATTTGTTCTTTTTTTAAAAAAAATAATTTTATTGACACCATAGAAACAGACAGGAGTAAATGAATACAAAAATAGCAAACATCTGTGTCAGTTTTACATAATGTTCCCCAACAATAAACAATCCCCCCAACCCCTATGCACATACAGTCACAACATCCAAGCTAATGTACCGGAGTCACACATAAGTTATTGTTCTCGGTCGCCTCCATGAGTATTCTATCTATTCCGCTGCCCTTCCTATTAGTCCACCTTAAGTGGGCCTAGGTCATCCGCCAAGACTTTGAGTTGGTACCACTTTGTATCTTTAAAGGGAAGCACAAGACTTCTTATTTCTTGAAGTGTTAAGAATTTTTCAATAAAAACCCTCCATTTTCGAAAAAACCCTGCGGCTCGTTGTTCCTTATTGTTCTCCACCTCCTTTTTATCCAAAGTAAGAAATTGTTTGACCACTGCTACCACCATTTCCATAGAGGGGATATCCTGGTCTAGCCACCTCTTCAGGAGGCACCTCTTTGCAACCAAGAAGAAGATGTGAGTCAATAATGAAAGCCTAGAGTCAGTCGGGTTAATATGGAATGTCATTGCGTAGAAGGAGAGATCAAGCTCCAAATCCAGTTTACTGCGTAGTAAATTTACTAATTGCTCCCAGAAATCTTGGGATTTTGGGCATGCCCATATGCCGTGATATAAGTCCGCACCCGAGAGCTGACACTTAGGGCAAGCCACCAGCCTATCCGGTGCCTTCGGATGTGGAGGGATATCAAACGCATATATTGCATGGTGCAGTAATTTAAATTGAGATTCTCTCCAACTTTCACTAGGGACAATTTTCCTAATAAGTTGCCAGCCATCTAGGATTTGCACAGGTAAGTCAGGGTCCCCCAATTGGCGCACCCAGCGTGCAAATACTGTCGGTTGGTTCTTATCTCCAAGACAATCCCTGAGGGTCATATATAAAAATGACAAGGAGTTCTTGCGCGGAGGTGAACTTATGAATATATCAAATCTGTTAGGTTGGAACTCTTTCGAATAATTTCGCAAGCGGTCCCTCAGAAACCCCAGGACCTGGGGATGGGCTAAGTAACAACCTCCTGTGGATCCCAACTTAGAAATGACTTCCTGGCAAGATAGAAACCGTTTTTTCCAGCGGATGGAGCATGTGCTTAACTGATGAAATTCCCACTTCGCGCCATCTTCTAAATTCCGGATTGTTTCTTCTCTGCGGAAATTCCGGGTGACCCCATAGATGCAGATGCTTGGAGCATAAAAAGGAAAGACCCATCAGCTTTCTGACCGCTTTCCATGCAGCCACAGTATCTTTTATGACTAAGGATTTCCTTATAGGCAGTGGAATGCTCGAGTATTTTGTGTGTAATAAGCTATTTAGGTTCCAAGGCTTCGCCAGACTGGATTCAAGAGACAGATTGGAAAAGAAATTTGACTGTTGAATCCAATCTATACCGTGTCTTAATAAGCATGCAAGATTGTAAGTCCTGATATCCGGAAACCCCAATTCCCCCCTGTCCTTGGGGAGCATTAGAATCTTCAACGCTATCCTATGGCGTTTATGAGCCCATATTAAAAGAAGAGAAGAGTTTGTTTAATTCTCGGACATCCTTATGCTTTAGTAGTAAGGGGATAGTTTGCATAAGGTACAATACCTTTGGGAAGCTAATCATTTTTATTAAATTTATCCGGCCTGTCAAGGATAAGGGCAAATTGTTCCATTTCTTCAACTCGGATTCAATTTTACAGATAATAGGGCGGTAATTTAACATAGGAATAAATATTGGTAAATACTCAGAATCTATTTATAAGTATTTTATACTAGTCTTGGCCAATTTAGCTAGGAAATGGTGACGCTCCGCCAATTGAGCTAAACCACCTCTGGGCGAGACATCCAGGATTTCACATTTTGAAGCATTGACCCAAAGGCCCGAGGATCTACCAAAACGTCTGATAAGATCAAAGATAGGTCCTATTTCCTTAGCCGGATTTGACATGAACATCAGGATGTCATCAGCAAACAAAGCTGTCTTTATGTGCTGATCCCCTATCTTGATCCCCAATAGCTTTTCATCCCGTTCAAAAGCTCTAACCAATGGTTCTATGGAGAGATTGAATAAAAGTGGTGAGAGGGGACAACCCTGCCGCGTACCCTTTTGGAGGACAAAAGAAGAGGACAGAAAACCAGGGGCGCAAATTCTAGCTCTAGGTGAATTATATAAAGATCACAGGAAGACGATGAATGTTCCCGAAAAGCCCATATACGCCAGTACCCTGTACAGCCAATCCCAAGATACATGGTCGAAAGCTTTCTTGGCATCGATGGTCATAATTGCCGGAGATGGATGTAGCTGCGGGTCCATTTTTATCGAGTCTAAAACAGAAAGCACCCTGCGAATATTTGAAACAGCCGACCTGCCCTGTACAAATCCCACCTGCGCTGATGAAATAAGTTTAGGCAGCAGAGCAGCTAATCTGTCTGCCATGATCTTGGAAATGAGCTTCAAATCCACATTTATTAAAGATATCGGTCTATACGAAGACGCTAACGAGAGATCCTTATCAGGCTTTGGTAGGAGCTTAATATACGCAGTATTCATAAGCTCGGGGATCGTCCCCCCTTTTAAATACCCATTATACAGGGCCAAGAGGTCCGGAGCAATTTGGTCGTTTAGTATTTTATAGAACTCGCCGGTATACAAATTTGTTCTGCGAAATAGTATTGCCTCCAGCAGATCCTGCATACATGACCTCACATCTGATCTCATTTCCAGGCTAGAGAACGGCCTCTCTACACTCACTTGGGTTGGTGGCAAAGCGGTGACCACAGAGGCAACATCTCTAACAATGTCAGGGTATAAAGGAATTGCCTCAGCCACAGTCACTTTTGGTGAATGGTTGAACTCTTCTTCTACTTCTTTGAAAACAGGTGAAAAATTTTGCTGAAATCTTTTCCCCTGGGGCAGCGCTTTGCCTGCTCCATGTCATCAATTACACTCCTCATGTGATAAGGCTGAAGATATGGGAGCAGTAGCACTGGCCGGACCCAATTCCTCTTGCTCTTTGCATCGAACTAACTGGACCAACTTATTATATATTTTGGGAGTCGGTCCATTTTATGACGACTCAGACTCCACGACTCCGACTCCACAGCCCTGGTCTGATGACATAAAAGTATGTAAACTTGTATGTGAATTCAGAATATCTGTCAGAGGCTTCACTGGCTTATGTACTAGTAGAATCAAAGACAGATTTTGCAGGGAAAAATTAACATAACCTATTGTCTGAGATTAGAAAATAGAAAGTTGTTTTATTTTCGAGGAATAACGCCACTCTTGTCAGTGGATTGTGTATGGTATTGCGGTACTCACTAGAATGGAATGAAGCTGCAGTACTTGATACAGTCCTAGGATGGGATCAACAACCCGCTTCCTTATTTCAGACAACCTCTTTAAAGGGGTTTTCTAAATTTTTTAAATTCAGCCTTGGAGTATAGTCCCACATGTGACAAACTGAAGGGCCACAAGCCAACTCACCCCCCACCATGTCATTTTATGTGGCCCGGGAATGCTTAGACACAGAGAGCACGGGCCGAAACGGTTCAGCTGCTGACTGGCTCTCCACTTTTTCCTGAGCCTGATCCAGGCATCCAAGCCACCATTCAAGGACCTCCAACGGTCCTGTGAGGACAACCATAATGCTGATGTGAACCTCAGTGAACATGAGTTTGACGCTAGTGGAGTAGACCATCACTATTAGGTTAGTGGTGGTGGGGGTCTGGAGTACTGAAAGTACAGCATTGTGTACTATGGACCAGTGTAAACCATGACGAGGAATCCGTTATTGCTGCCTCTTAACATCTGATTGGCTGTGATGCCAAGAGTCGGGACCCCACCAATTCAATATTAATGGAATCTGAGGATAGGTCATTAGTTATAAAAACCTGGGTAACCCCTTTAAGTTGAGTGGTAGCTATACTTTACCCTAGGAAAGATACAGTTTGCTGCCTTAGTCCTGGTAAAGACATGTTGACTCATTCCTGGCACCCTCATCTGCCTCCAGATTTTTTAGACTCTCCTCACCCTTGTGTCTTAGGTTCCATCTCAAGTTCCATCGAGAATGACGGAAAAAATAGCACTATTTTTCCTGGTAAAACGATCAACACCATGGCAGAAATCTAGAGCACCCCACTGTAGTTAATGGGGTCTGTTAGCTGCCGTTGGCGTCCATTGTAAAACTGGACTGGTCCCACCTCTGCAATGTTAGGAACCTCCGACTCAGATGCGAACCAGGCCTTACGTAGGTTTAAATTCCAAAAAAGGAGGATTGAAGACATTTACACCAGGGGCATAGCTATAAGGGGTGCACTGATTGTATTTGCTACTGAGCCCTGGAGGCTGAGGGCCCAAAGGCAGGTATTTAAAGGGGTTGTCTCATCTCACAGTTTCATAGAGCAACGCAGCATTATCTCATTCATACATCCTGTCACTTCCTGGTCAAGCTGTCTGTATTTAGCATATGAGCTCTGTGTATTCAGACTTCTGCTAATCAGATAAACAATCTCCTGCTAGCTGGTCCAGAGAATCTTCAGAGCTAAAGTAAACAGTAGTAATTAGTGTTTTTTGTCTGAAAGATCAGATAACACACAAGCTCTCAGGCTGCCCTCAGTTCTGTGCTGCGACCTGTGTGATGACTCCCTGCTATCGGATAGAAAAAAAACAGCAGAGGGAGAGAAAACAGGTCGGTCACTAGAGAAACCTGAAAGCCCTCAGAAGGTGATGAAATCATTTGTAGCTCCTCAACAAAAAAAAAAAAATAAACAAAGCAATATATTTGGAAAACGTCTTCATTTAGTGTCACCTACATGTTGAAAGCTAATCTTTGAGACAACCCCTTTAACATAGATACATATATAAACGGCACATGGTAGGTTGGGGGACCTTTTATAGTCCATAAAGGAACAGCCACGTAACAGGTCGGCTCATAGCTAGCGATAAGCCAAACATGATGTTACAGAATGAGCAGTTCTTGTGACCGTCCTCCCTGTTCATGTCTATGGAAGTTCCATATATAGCAGAGCACACACAGTCGGGTGTATTTGGAACTCCCATACCAGTGAGTGGGGAAGATGGGTGCACGCGCCACCCTCCTTATTCTGTAACATGGTCGGTTCGTAGTTTGCTATAGCCTGACCTGATATGCAGGTATTCCGTCGTGTAAACGCCCCTCTAAGTTACGCCTCTGGTTTTCACAGTTCATAGACCTGACATGATACAGTTATTAGTTTATGGTTGATATTTTGTACGGTGTTGAAATGCTAGAAATTGTGTGTGTTCCCTTTATCATAACCACACCGAGTATTTCCTTTAAATAACTCCTTAGATTAAGAGACTTCCACACAGAGCTGTCTTAACAGTATTATGGGCCCCTGGGCATAGCACTGCAGTGGGTCCTGCCCAAGTATATGACATCACACTAGGTCATGCCTGTAGCCACCCACAAGCACACCCATATTATCTCACCACTTAGTTTGGACACCGGCAGCCTGCAGCCTACAAGACTAATTGGCAGGGCAGGAAGCCTTTGGCTCCCTTCTCCACCATGGTTTTTATGTTTGCTCGTCCTAAAAACACACAAACCGTTAAATAAGCAAAGTAAACCAAGGGATCCAGGGTATGTTTCTTATATTCCTGGTACAAACATACACCACCAGGGGCCCTTATACTGGTGAGGCCCCCGGGCAACTGCCTAGTGTGCCCAATTGAAAAGATGGCCCTGCTTCCACAGAGTATGCTAGGAGTATTCACAGGGCAACCTACCGAGCTACAGAGGCATTAGATGCGTCATTCCTGGACGATGGAATAAAATACTGTGAAATGTGGGGAACACAGTCCTAATTTGTCTGTCAGAAATGTAGATGTTGGGAATGTAACCCTTGTAGGCCATTCATACCCCAGGTATGTGAGAGGAGACAACATAATGAAGGCGCTTGTGAGACCCTGGCACGGCGTTCTCCCACCAGGAGAAGGTAACAAGGAGGAATCCGCCGGCTCCTTTACTGCAGAGCTATAATTTTGTAATGAGTTAATAGCGCTGCGGTTGTCGTTTCTTGTTCTGCTGGGCGTCTTCCCAGTTATTAAGGGAGCTTAGCTTAGCCACCTATAATTGGGCAATAACAATAACATTGTTCTTTCTGTCTGTGGGATTTAACCTCTGACACTTTGCAGTAGGGGGTTTCAAGGAGATGTCAGTCTTTATGGTGCAAAAATTGTAAAGAGGTTGTCTCACAAAGGCAACCCCAATCCTTATTGCCGTGTTGGGGGGGTTGATGGACGTCATAAAGGGAGGTCACCTGCCGTGATCCAGATAACAGAGCTACTCTATGACAGCGCCTCATGTTCTGTTGAATTGCGGTCATGGAGGACCCTTTGTCGGATGGCCACCCTGCAATGCTACATTTAGTCATAGAGCGTAACCTCTTGCAAGTAGGGCTCTTACTCCTAGCGAATGTAGTGGTCAATTGCTTGTTATTCTGCAGTGTCTGATATTCTTTGTACATTTTTCCTCTGAATTGTAGAGTAAAATAGAATATTTTGGCGCTAAATAAATGTAGATTATCAGGGGTGCCAATAGGGCAGTACGGGCAGTACTCCTGTCAGGGGCCCTAATCAAGGAGCCCACTGATATGTTAAAAAAGATAGGAACTAGTAATGGGTGGGGGCCCCATTTGATTTGGCTGTATGGGGCCCTAAAACGGTTAATAGATGACTGATGGCAGCCCTGTAGATTATTATGATCACTGCAGGATAAATCAGGGACGTAGCTATAGGGCCTTGTCCCCATGGCACAGGTTTACAGACGGTTTTCGGTTTTGAAAAACGTCTGCAACCTGGCTGACAAACTTTAAAATGGACGTCTATGGAAAACCCATGCAGCGGTCTCCACTGCACGGGTTTTCCGCCCGTCAGTTTTTCAGACCGTTGGCTGTCCGAATAAACATAGAACATGTTCATTCTTCCATCTGGTTTTCGGGTGGAGTATGAACATGTCTATGGGAAGGGGAAGGGCTTTTCTCCGCTAATCACGGAGAAAAGCCGCCCCCTGCGGCCGTGTGCATGGCCCGAAAACAGTGCAAATTTGTACTGTGCCGTGGGGACGCGCCCTAGGGGGTGCAGATGTTGCGCTGCAGCCTGAGGGAGGCCCCCAAAACCCTTCTGCTACAGCATTGTCAATGACACATGGTAACTGAAGGGCCCCATTTCATTATTTGCATTAGGGCCCACAAGCTTCAAGCTACGGCTCTGGGATAAATGCTTGGTTGGTCACAGCTTTCCCTGGCAATATCTGTTTCCTAGGAGCGGGACCCGCTGTCAGCTGATCACCGTGGCATTTGGGTTTTGAAACGGGTAGTCTCCGATGAGTCAACTCCTTTAGGTATTTTCACATAGGGCAACATAAGACCAACCAAAGTACAATGGCAACGCAAAGTAGTTTGAGAAAGAGAGGAGGAACCCTCGAAACGTCGCAACAGGTGTGCATCTCCTCACTATCCGCTTTGGGATCTAAGAGACTGGATCTAAAGGACGTAGTGCAGCTTGGCCAAAGTATACCACTATTTTACGACTTTTGATGGAATATTTATATGAAATGCTTGTTTCAAGAGAAATAAAGATTGGCACAGAAAGACTATAATCTATAGTGGACATTGGCGGCGACATGTATGATTTTTGTCGCCCAGGCGACAATTTTTCTGCGCATAAAAATAGCCTAGAATGCGCCTGATTTGTGAACCCACTCTACAGCAGGTCATAAATCAGAAGCATTCTAGCGCTAGGGCACAATTTCTGGCTCAGGTAAACCACTTTGAAAGTGCTCTACCTGTTCCAGCTGTAATGCGCCCAGAAATGCTGTAACAAAGCTATACATTTATACCTTCGTACGGTTCTAGTGCGCCCCGCCTCCCATATGCCCCCCCGTTCCCAGACACATTACAAAGTGCCACTTGCGCTTTGTAATGCACCCCAGAGTGGCGCGGATTTCAGTGCAGCGAATAGGGCTGCGCTGGATATCGGGCTGAAAAGATGCCAGATATCTGGCGCAGCCCTGTTCATACATGTCAACCATGATGTCTTTTGCAGTCTGGACTGTTTGCTGAACGCTAAGTGACTAACAACTAATACAGAGAGAGAGAGGGAGGAGGAAAGACATAGAAGGTGAGGGGTGGACATGTTATGGGATGGAGTAGGGGCAGGACAGTTAGGCCGTGTTCACACGGCTTATTCCCGACGGATTTGTGAGCCGTATTGAGCTCACAAATCCGCCGTGAATAAGGGGCGGGGCGGGACGGGGGCGGGGCCGGAGTGCGGCAGGGGCGCCGCTCCCGGCCCCATAGACAATGCATTGTTTACGGCGCGTCCGCGCCGTAAATAATGTGCATGTCAGTTTCTCCCCACCCAGCGGATTCACCGAGCGGGGAGGAGCGATGGAATCCACTGTTCTCTATGAGAGCAGTGGATTACCGTAATGACAGGGACGGATTGGCACCGTACTGAAGCGCAAATCCGGCGCGGAGTACGGCGCCAATCCGTGCCCAAATAAGCCGTGTGAACGAGGCCTTATTGTAAATTGTAGGCTATCACGAAGAGATGGTTTTCAGGTTGGTATTAGAACTAGTGAGGGTGGAGGAGAGTCTGATGTGTTGGGGTAATGAGTTCCAGAGTGTGGGGGAAGCACGGGAGAAGTCTTGGAGACGGTTGTGT
Source organism: Phyllomedusa bahiana (assembly GCA_025379985.1). Taxonomy (NCBI): domain Eukaryota; kingdom Metazoa; phylum Chordata; class Amphibia; order Anura; family Hylidae; genus Phyllomedusa; species Phyllomedusa bahiana. Next base: position 99,346 of record JAODAL010009051.1, read on the forward strand.
GATGAACGGACACAGGTGAGAGTAGAGAAGAAGGTCCTGTTAGCATAAGTGTGGGTCCCAGAACGTGTCCGCTCAAAATAGGGAGCTGGTTGCACTTGCACACGACTCTTCAGTTCTAGAGAGTTCCTAGTACATCCGAACACAGCGCTCACCTGTACTCAGAACTCCCATAGAAAAGAATGAAAAATCGTGCACAAGCGTGACCGGCTCTCCATTCAGAACAGCGAGCTTCAGGGGCCCGTTCTGGAGACAGGTGCAGGTCTCAAAGGTGGAACGCGCACTTATCTGACGTTGACTGCATATCCTATCTATATTCCTCTCGGGTCCAATAAGGCAAAACCCACTTGAACAAAGCAAAATTTGGAAACCATCTAAATTATTTATTCCATAGTAATTCAAAAACTAAGGTCTTTGAATATTTCTATTCACATACATTGAATATTTGATCATCATCAGAATTATTTTTTTTTTCCAAATTTGTATTATCTGCTGTCTTCTTGCACGGGGACTAATGGTTATAATGATGATGGGAATGGAAACAGATACAGCAGCCAGTGTCCTGTCCCTCTGAGTCACCATACAGCTGAAGGCTCGCATCTGCATCAATGGAAATTGGAGAAGAACGAAAGAGAAAGCACCTTGTCCCGTGAAAACAATTTCTTTCATTAGGTCCTATTAGGGCATATGGACGGCACAGAGGAGAGGTCACCCAGTCGGGACCCCTCTTTAATAGCTAAATAACTGGAGCTCCTCTCCAATAGTTTCAACAGAACTACTCTTGTCCTAGGGCTGTGTCTGATATTACAAGTCGGCTCCATTCAGGTGAATACGGCAATATCAGTCACGGCCCATGGACAAGGGTGGCATGTGTTTTCTCATTAGAGGGGTTTTCTGGGACTTTAAGGCTGGGTTTAGACAGGGCAAAACGGATGCTGAATAACACACGTGCTTTAGGGAAAAAACATGCATAATTATTGCACCTTTTTTCATGTGTTTTTAAATGCATTCTTTGATGCCTTTTTTCAGGCATTTTTTAGTGCATCAAAAACCCCACTAATTATGTGACAAACAACAAAATAGATGTATTTTTGCAATTTTCATTGACTCTTCATTATAAAATGCTACATGTAAAACATGCACCAAGGTGACATGCACTCACATTTTTAAATACTTGCGTATTGTTCCAAATGATATGTAAGACAATGCAACCTAATGTTTTCTCATGGAAACAATTAAATACTTTTTGACCTATATTTTGGTGCATAAAACATGCACTAAAAAATGCGGTGTGAACCCAGCTTAATTTGATGGCTCATTGTAAGGATAGACAACACTATCAATGTCTGACTCCCAGCTCCCCAACGATCATCTGATCTAAAGTGAATCTTGCTGCCCTGTCGGGGAGCCGCATATGATAGGAGAGAAACTCTGAGATATATAGGGTTATATGAGTTGATGCTGAAATTCTGAGTAAAAAGCAGAGTAAATCCTAATAGGACTCTAAGAGACAGTGAAAGTCCTTCTTGCTCCACCCACATACAATGTTTGACAGCTTTCGCTGTATCAATGTGTTATTGAAAGAGCCAACTGTCAATCACTGTATGGCAATGTTCACACGGCTTATTGCCGACGTAACTGCAAGGAAGGATTTCGCCCCGCAATTACGGTGGCTGCCGTGCATCGGGGGCGGGGCGGGGAGCCGGCAGCTCGCCGGCCCCATAGACATTCATTATTCACGGCGCGTACACGCCGTAAATAATGTGCATGTCACTTTCTCCCCCCGCGGCGTATTCGCCGAGCAGGGAGAGGAGGCGGAATCCATAGTTCTCTATGAGAACTGTGGATTATCGTAATGCCTGGGACGGATTCCAGCCGTACTGCAGCGCAAATACGGCGCGCAATGCGGCTGAAATTCGTCCCAGAATAAGCCGTGTGAACGGCCCCTTCGTGGGCAGGGTAAGCAGGACTTTCACTTTCTCTTCTAGGAATCCTGTCAGATTGCTCTACTTTTTACTTGGATATCTTGCTCCGAATCATAAACCCTTATATATCACAGAGCTCAGCTTCTCTCCTCTATCATATAACCCTATATATCACAGAGCTCAGCTTCTCTCCTCTATCATATAACCCTCTATATATATATACAGAGCTCAGCTCTCTCCTCTTCTAACCTAATTTCCCATATAACCCTATATATCACAGAGCTCAGCTCCTCTATCTTATAATCCTATATATCACAGAGCTCAGCTCCTCTCCTCTATCATATAACCCTATATATCACAGAGCTCAGCTTCTCTCCCTCTATCATACTCTGCTCTCAGATAGGGCTGCATAAACCACCTGACAAGTTCCCTTTAAAGGGCTGAGGCCTCTTCATTGCTGATGGTGCTCATCTTTGTACATTTCTGAGCATCTGTGCCTGGTACTGCCTCTCGGACCACTTCACTTCAATGGGAACAAGTTACAGACAGCAGCTGTATCCAGACACAGCCATTCCAAAATGTTTGGAGCCTGGTAAACAATGAGGGGGACACAACACTTGCCAGAGAGCTGTGACATAAACCCCTAAATCAGCTGATTAGTGGGAGTGCCAAGAGTTGGACCACAGCAGATAGGCTATCAAGATTAAAGAGCTTGTCTGCTTCATTTTAATATAACTCTTTGGCACACTGATAGCCTTATAAAATTAAAAAGCTTACACTCCCCTCAGATCCCGCTCCACCAGTCTGCTGTTTACTTCCTGACTCCGGCCAAATAGGACGTTACCATTGCAGCAGTCACCTGCTATCGCTTGATGACACTGGCTGAGGATTCACTTCCGAATGGCGACTGTTTGGTCCCTGCAGTCAATCAGCAGCTGCTGTGGTGACATTGAGTTCATCCAGAGCCAGGAAGTAAACTAAAGACCGGTGCGGTGGTGAGGGGAGGATGGTCGCATCGCCGGATCAGAGGTGAGAGAAGAGGCGAGTATGAACTTTTTTTTCTTTTATCAAGTCATCAGGTATGGTAAAAAAAAAATTATTAAAATGAAACAGACCGTCACTTTTAAAGGGGTTGTCTGATATTGATGGCTTATCGCTAGGAGGTTTTGGGGCTCGTTTAGGGGATAGGTTGCAGGTCCCAGAGGTGAGACTCAGACCTATTTTACATTAATGGCATATTCTAATGATATGCCATTAATGTCTGTAGTCAGACAACCCCTTTAAAGAGTACCTATCACCTCCACGCAGAGACACAAAAATTGATAGTAGATGAAATCACATCTATGCCCTCAACTCCCCCTGCACAGTTGGTATCTCCCAACAGAATGAGTCTCCTGAGTTACAAAGTGAAAGTAAAACCTGTTCCCCTGTTAAACTGAGGGAAATCCTCTGGATTGCTAATGACATATATTTGAGAAAAGTCTTATAATTTTATCTACTATCAATTTTTCTGTTTTTGCGTGGAGGTGATAGGTACTCTTTAGTGGGGTTTTGCCACGAAGTGAGTTGCTTACCTCTTATCTGGCTCAGGAGAAAAGATAAAAAAATTATGAACGCTGCAGTGGTGAGAGGGAGGGGGCTGAGCAGAGAGGAGCAGAGAGCGAGAAAGGGAGCGTCTGCAAAGTTTACTCAAATAATAACATTACAACCAGTGGATTGTCTATGCAGCCGAAAGCCTCATACACTGCACTTTCTCCACAGTCCCTTGCAAGCTCATTCAGGTTCCCTGTCATCAGATAAGAAGTGCAAACACGCAAGCGCGGCCAGATCAGCTCCTGTCAGTGTACTGGTCGGGCTAATTTAAAATTTCAGGAAACTAAGGGAATTTAGCTCTCAGAGGCTTCACTTTTTGTAAACACATATATTTAGAAAAGTGATTAAATACCCATTTTGGAGGATCCTACGTCAACATTACATCGGGGCAAAACCCCTTTAATGGGGTTGTCAATCACTACATACAGCACAACAGGCACAGCACACTGAGGACATAGTGTGACAGTTTACCTGTTGCTTCAGCCTCCTCCTCCATGGAACACAGGCATCTATATCACACTGCTGCTGGTGTGCAGATGATGTAGACGTATAGGCTCCCCTCTGCGCGGTGGGCTCCCCCAGCTCAGAAGCAGGAGATTTGATACAACTGTCAACATAGTCATGCATCAAGCGGTCCTGTGCCGACTTGGCCCGACTTCAGAACGGTCTTAAAGCTCGAGCGCTTTATTTAAAAATTGAATTACAGGTGAAATACTTTGATCTTCCTAATAAATCATATGTGAGAAAGTGTATTTTAGTCTTCTTTTACTTCATGAGGTTTCTTTGAATGGGATAGTCCTCTTTAAGCAAATAAAAATTATTGTTCATTGGGGCCAGAGTGAGTAAAAAAAAACATTTAAAAAAAGTTATACTTCCCTCCCGATCCCCCACTGCTGCCGCTCAAGTGCTCCCCGACGATTCGCTACTCTTGATTTCCGGGTTCTTGTCCTGACACACAGTAAAGGCTCCATAGTAGGTGAATGGAGCGCAAGCCTTTCCGGTTTGTCGGGTTGAGAATCTGGAAGTCAAGAGAGGCGAGTCGTCGGGAAGCTCTCGAGCGGCAGCAGTGGGGGATCGGGAGGTAAGTATAATTTTTTATTTCTTTTTTTTTACCCACCCCTCTCATTTTTATTTGCTGGACCACCCTTTTAAAGCTATACATGGCTAGAATTGGGTCCGATTCTACACGATGAGACTTTTGCTCCTATTCCAGGAATGACTTCATAATGTTCCTCCTTTTGATTTTTAAAGAATGGAAGAATTTTTACATAAAATCTTTTCCATTTCAGCAACACAAGACACTGCCGTTATGCACATGGTGGGGGGGGGGGGAAATTCGCAGCCAAATAAATTTACCCAATAGCATAAACAAAAGGGTCTTTACGTAAGAATAGCCAATTAATTTAGTGCAGAGATCGTTGTATAGAAAAGTATCATGAAGGAGGAGCCCCTTTAAACAGCTGTGTATAAACCCCCCTCGCAGCGGCTACCTCAGCTGCAGCTGTTTAAAAGACGGAGCTGTATTTTCCGTGTGAAAAATGGGAGGAATTTTACCCAAATGGGGAAACTCACAGCTGGTAGAGTAATTTAGCCAATAGCAAACTGGCAAAAGAAAAGGAGCAGAGGGGGAGGGGGCACGTTAGGGCTCATTAGGAGAAACTAATTGCCACCTTGTTATGGGACAGGAAAAAAAGCGAGAGGGAAATTCTTTCCAGGATTTTTTTTTTTTTTTTTTCATTTTAACTGTGGAAAAAAGAACGTGTTAGGAAGCTACAAGAAAAAAAAATGCAAAGTTCGGGGAAATAGGGATTGAAGGTGTGCAGACAGAATTTGGGGGAACAAAGCTGATGGAGAGAATTGGAAATGTCAGGAATACATCACAGAAGTGGGTAATTTACGCTTGTAATAAGACAAGGCTCAATCGATGCACAGGTGCCAATTAGGACTGTGTATAGGAGGCATGTGCAATATCCTGGCAGTCACAGCTAAGCTGCTCAAGCTGCTCCTCGCAGCAGAGGCAGGCGGGCATAGGGATCAATGATCACAATATAATTACCTCTTGTTCAATCATTAACCGCGCAGACAGAGTGCACTTGGCTTTGGCACCTCATCTAATGCCAGGTGCCAATAGCGTGAATGCACATCCTGCGGGAATTTGCACATATATCAGCTTTGGCTACAGTTTCAAGAAATTTTCAACCTATTGGAATTCTAATTTAGCAGGGAAACCTTCCATGCGGATATGCAGTATCTTCTCACTGACATAGCAATTGACAGGGAATGGGGCTCTATGCAGGACTGGATTAACAGCCCATGCTGCCCTAGGCTCTGATGGAATACGCCCCATTAAAAGGAATTGGTCACCAATTATTTTTTTTTACTTATTAAAACAAGACATTGATCCATATTCTTTTCTTCTTGGCCGTTTTTATTATCTGATTGTAGATTTTTCAATTCGGTCGTCTGTATAGGATTATGGGGGCGGCCATCTTGCCTGCATTAGTTTTAGCAGCATGTAGAGAAATGCTTTAGGGTGCTTTCACATGGTGCGTTTTTTGACGCGTTTTTGATGCTTTTTTTGTGCAGTAATGTACAGCATTAATTGCTGTCATTCTGCATAAAAAAACGCATCAAAAACGCTCCGTGTGAAAGCACCCTTACAGCAGCTTCATACACATAGGAGCCTGTGAACAGGAGCAGACCCATTGACTTCTATAGGAGAGTTTCCTAGGCATGCTCTGTGACCTGAAGAGTGCAGGGAGGGGGAGCGGTGACAACTCCTATTGTGACTGGTGGATCCGGTGTTATCTATACACATTGGTGTCACCTTTCAGTGTCATCCTGCTTTTATTGGTCATGAGCAGACTGCTGAAAATATTCTTTACAAAACAGGAAGTGTCAGACTATTATTAGGACTTGTCCCCACGGCAGGGTTTTTGGTCAGTTTTTCAGACGGTTTGCAGTTTTAGAAACCGTCTGAAAACCTGCAAGCAACGCTCCCCCATAGACTTCAAAAAGAAAAACAGTTCACCGGTCCCCACTGACCGGATTTTCCACCGGATGGTTTTTCACACTGCCGGCGGTCAGAAAAACTTAAAACATGTTCATTCCTCTGCCCAGTTTCCAGTCAGAAAATTAACATTGGAGTCAATGTAAACCGCTCAGAAAGCGAGTGAGCGTTTTTTGTCCAGGTTTTTGGCGCAATTTTTGGATGGTTTTTGGGGTGGCTTTAGATTTTTGCCCTCAGTACGCTTTTCTGCTTGGAAAACAGTCCACAAACCGCTGGGGAAACCTGGACAAAATCAGTGACAAAAACAGTCCAAAAAACCAAAACTGCAGAGGATCCAACCGCTTTTTGTGTCAAAAACCGGCTGTAATGAATGGTTCTGCTGAGGTCAAAACCGAGCTGTTTTTGTTAGGGTGCGTTCACAGGGCAAATACTGGTTGGTTTATCTGATGAGCGGAGAAATGCCCTCTCCCTTCACATTCACTTGCACATATTCCGTCCAAAAACCGGACGGAACAATGTGCTTGTAGAATGCTACGCGGGCGGCCGGCGGGCGGAAAACCCCTGCACAGGTTTTCCATAGGAGCCCGTTGTGCTCACTTTCGGCCGGTTTTTCAGGTAGTCTGCAAAACCGCAAACCGCCTGAAAAAAATGGCCGAAAACCCGTGCCGTGGGGACATGCCCTTAGTGGCCAAAGTGAAATCTACAGGACTTAAGAAATTTAAAAAATATTGAAAGTGATGTGGAAAATTTAAAAAAAAAAAACCATAACCAAAAAATTCTTAAAAAATCTGCAAGTTAAACAATAAGTCATTTCTGATGACACATTCCCTATAAGGATGTGGGACATTTTAGCTGCAGACAAAACACAGCCACATATGCCGCCCAAAAGGCGCTCAGTTTTTAGGTAATACTGCAGTTTCCTTTTGGCTACAGCAACTGTGTAAGCAAGTGTTCAGTAGTACTGTGTATGGAGAATCCGGAAGCAGCCTGGGCACTTGGTGGGGTGTTTTAAACAATTACAGTCAAAGTACAGGTGTATTGCTGCATGCACTGTATCAGCCACTGCTTAGCATCATCATATGTGATGGGAGCTGCTAATGATAAAAAAATAAAAAAGTCACTTGTTTTAGTGTTGCACTGCTGCCCAAGGCACTTGCCCTTGATTGCTTAATGGCCAATACAGGCCCTGATTCCATGTTAAAAAAATGACAATTTAAAGAGTCCGACAGACTGCTAAATGGTTTGTCATTTGTTAGATCTTATTGAGCTGACAGAAGTAATCCCTGTCACTTATATTGTCAAGATGTTTTGAGACCAGTTGTCAAGAGGTTCAAGCTGAAGAAGAGTCCCCACACACTCCTATAATCTCAGAAGCAGGGTCTCTTAAAGGGGTTTTGCTACAAAGTAAAATTGACGTGGGAAGCTTGAGAATTAAATAATAAACATTTTCACCATTTATCATTATTAAAAATTCTGCACCATTTTTATTTTAGCTGCTCCCTTACTGATTTATAGTGTAGAGCTCGTCTCCAGGGGATACGACCAGTGACAGGAACCCCTCAGTCCTGGTCGCACATGCTCAGACATCACATCTTCTTTCCGGCAGCTACTGTCAGTCTCGTCCTTAGCAAGTGATCACGGACACTCACTCACTGTTCAACCTCAGGTGCTGTCATTCTACTCCTATTCTCTGTGCTCCTTAGTAATAAGTCAAACAGTGCAAATAAAAAGAAACCTCAATCAGGTCTGTGCATTGAGACAAAAAAAAAAAATCTCAGGCTGACTCCTACAGGGATTTGATTCTAGGACTTCTGTGTTGAACGGCTGAAGTGCTAACCACTCAGCTACATTGTATCTGCTCACAGCCCTTTACATAAACAGACCTGTGTTTGACAAGAGTGAGCACACTATGGCGAAATGCATGGTGATGTCAAGCCTGCTGGGTCATATGATATGCAGTTCAAATAAGGCTATGTCTACACTGCATCGGACAAAAAATGGCCCGAAAGCACCAGTTTTTCTCTCTGATGCAGGACCGTGGTTTTTGTCATGCTTTGTACAAAAACCGTGGTCGCTTTTCATTTTTTTGCCGTCACCCATAAAATTGTATTGTATGAGAAGACAGCAAGAAAACTAAAAGAACCGGCGTATTAAACAACATGATGTATAATACGCAGGTGCCGAAAGACAAGCGGAGAAAAGACGAGCTGTAGAGACTGCAGTTTCGTCTTTTCTATTGCTGCCTGTGGGGCTGCTGGAACGTTCGTATCTTCGGTGCTTTTAAAAAACTAAAAGTCCTGAAAATACGATCGTATTCCTGAGCAGTGGAGACATAGCCTAAATCATAAGTGCCCCCTTTTGAGCACACAAAGCTGAAGATGGATAAACCAGGCATGAAATGCCTTTGTGGCAAAACCCCTTTACATTATTTGGAGATCTGTAGAAATTTCTGGTAACAGTCTAGACGCTTTAGCCATTCGTATCCCTATCTTACCTTTGCAGGCCCTTCGGTCCGTTATGGGGCGGCTGACATCCCGGTAGAAGCCCTCTTTGCAGTAGTGGCAGTGCCTGCCGGCAGTATTGTGCCTGCAGTTTAGGCACACCCCACCACTCTTTCTTCCTGACAGTTTGTATAGTTCCATGTTGAAGCGACACCGTCGGGCATGCAGGTTACAGGAGCAAGCTGGGGATATATGGAAAAGAAAATGGAGAGTAAGAGAAAAATAGTATATATACAATTTTTGACACTATTGCCCCTTAAAGTGGTATTCCCATCTAATTAGTTAGCTTTAAAGATGTAGGCAACTATTACCAAATACAGTCTTTTGCTTCAGTTCAGCATTAGAGCAGTTCTTATCGCCCACTTGTTTAGACATGCTTCCCTAGGTTCCTCACCACGTCTCGCTTCTCAAGCAGTGGGTGAACTGGTGACATCACTCCCTGCTGTATCTTATCAGCAGGATGAAGTTTACTTCTAAGTTCCTGATCTTATCTTCCTACTGATGAAAACTTAAGCCCTTCGAGTTACTGAGCAAGAAGAAGCTTTGTAACATCCTGCTAGGTCTGTAGAGCATATAACTGTGTATTTACCTCAAAGATAACAGAATCACCCAGCAGCTAACAGTGTGTCTTGACAACAGGCAAGTTTTTTTTTCTCACTGGAAGGTTTCTCTCTGCTAGTTCATAAAATATAGATATAGATATAGCCGTACAACTTGCTTGTACGGCCTCATTGTTTTCCACAACCCCTCCTTCACCAATGGCCCTCTAAGGGTATGTCACACGACATACTGTACACGCCACAGTACGCCTTGTGTTTTGGAAGTACGTGCTGATACGCGCGTACTTTCAAGGACGGGGGGAGTTCGGTCTCTGGCCGGCCACATTCACCTCTATTATCAGCGAAGAATTGACCTGTCACTTCTCTCCCCGGGCGTACAATATGATCGGATTGTACGCTGGGGAAGACGAGGCGTAATTCATAGTCCTCTATGAGAACTATGGATTACTGTAATTATGCCGTGTGAGCATACCCTAATGGACGCAGCTGGCAGAGATGAAATACCAGTCACTGCTGTGGAACTGCCACAGCCTGAAGGAGCCACAACCTTCACTAGGGTAAGTGAAAAGTGCCATCTCTATCTTGGTGCATGTGTTTGGCACAGCTGACGTATGGTGTAAATAGGAAGTGTTCTTTGCTCAGTATTTGAACATTACACTTATGTGAATAAAGCAAGCTAGTGCTTCCAAGTTTGAATACCCAAAATATTATTTTCCATATGTCCTCATCATTACCCAATTTATATCCAGCTATGTTTTCAGATAGGAGCCTGCAGTGAATCTATTTTAAAATCAGTTGACCTAGAGCAGGGATGGGGAACCTTTTTTCTGCCAAGAGGCATTTAGATATCATTAATGGGCCATACAAAATTATCAACTTAAAAATAAGCTATATGGGGTCAAAGACTTAGGGCGACAGGTATGATCAGGCTTTTCCCTTTCTTCTAGTGTAAAATGCGCCTCACTGTGTCGGCTCCGATGTCTAATGCGCCTAATGAATGTGTTAGGCGCATTGTTCGTAAGACTCGACACTTTCAAATGCACCTAACATGAGGGGGTGTTCTGGGGGCGTCGCACCATATTCGGAATGTTAGACACATATATGATGTGTGTCGGCACTAGGCGCATTACTGCTCGGACAGGTAGACCTATTTCTATGTGATCTGCCTGAGCCTAAGGAGTCAAAGTGAAGCGAGATTTGCAAAAATTATCAAATATTTCTCAACTTACAGCAGTACAATAATAATAAGTAGTTTATGATAATTATCAAACTGTATAAAATTTAATTTAAATTTCATGAAAAATGTGATCATCTAAAATGAATATAAAAATATAATATCCCCAAAATATAGAAATATCTTCTATAACGTGTATTTAAAAATTCATAGAATCTTAAACTAATTTTACATGAAATAACCCACTGATTAAGTTGTTCATATTTTTATATTTAAAATTTTTACTACATTAAATTTGAAATTTATTGTTGCTGCTCTCATGTAAAGCAAAACTGCAAAAATGCAAAAAAAACAGCGGGCTGAATGCATAACATGTGCTGCCTTTATTCCAACATATATGCAGGGGGTACACAGAAAACGCCGACGCGTTTCGGGCTGATAAACAGCCCTGGTTCACGGCAGGTATTACTGCAGTCCTAGATGCTCTCTAGACTTAAGTTTAAATATAATGCGCAAAATTTTCTGTTTACCCTGTGCCATGATGTTCACGCCTTCCCCAACATGCAGTATACTATTGAAGTGTAAACAGCATGGAGTTGGCTCTGAGGTCCTGTAGGCTATATACCCCCTCCTCCTCCTGGGTTTAGATGCAGTGCGTCTGAGTCTCTGTTCCCCCCAGTGCTGTGATGTCCATGCCCTTGGGGAGCATGACCCTCGAAATCTTATGGGCTGGACTTGCGGTCGATGTCTCTGGAAAATCAGCAAAAAATCACGTCGGGTAGGAACTGCTAGAGCAAGACTTGCTACTGTGCATGCGCTGGTCTCTGAAGCTTCTTTCTTGCTGAAAAATCAGGGATAATGAGCATCAAGGGCGTAGCTATAGCGGGTGCAGAGGTAGCAGTCTCTATCGGGCCCTGCAGCCTGAGAGGGTCCAAAAGCCCTTCTGCCACATAAGGAGACACCAGCATTGTAAGTGGCACATTGTAACTGGGGGGCCCATTTCACTTTTTGCACTAGGGCCCAGAGATTGCAAGTTACACCTCTAATGAGCACAGAGCCGGATCAAATGATTTTGAGGGTCTTGGACCAGATGTTCCCCACTCATGATGTAGGGGGGAACCTGAATTGAGCAGTGGTTGAGCTTGCAATCTGCTGGTCTACAGTACTGATGGAATGAGGCAGACGCTGAGCAGCATGAAAAACCATTATTTTCTGTCCCAAAGTTTTCACCAAACAACACACATACTTCTAAAGACAAGAGAAGATACGTCATCTGCATCTCTGTGTAAGCGGACTTAAAGGGGTTGTCTCACTACAGGGATTGCTGCTTTTTATGTTAAAGATCTTGCAAAAACAAGTCGCTTTGCAATATATGTCCATTAACAGTGTCTTACCTATTCTGAGATATCCCCTCTTGTATGGGCTGCAGCAGCTCCTCAGGTCCTATAGCTACAGACCATTCAATCTCTCAAAGATAGGCTGTCAGCACTGTTGCTATAGCTACGACCTGTTTATCTCTCCTGAAGGCTGCTGTAGCCTGCGTCGCTATATCTACAGACCTGCTTGATCTCTCCCGATAGGCTGCCAGCACTGGTCGCTATAGCTACAGACCTGTTTGATCTCTCCTGATAGGCTGCCAGCACTGGTCGCTATAGCTACAGAACTGTTCGATCTCTCCTGATAGGCTGCCAGCATGGGTCGCTATAGCTACAGACTTGGCTACTACTGCAGCCCAGTAGAAGCCAGTAAACACGGCCCTGAATTCAAAATGACGCCAAGAAAACAGGACTGAGGTAAGATAAATCGATGTAGTGAGACATCCCTTTTAAAGTCTATGGGATCTGTTTCCAGTAGTTTTTTTCAACAGTTTTAGAAAACGAAAAACGCTGAGAAAACGGCTGAAAATGTCAGTGCAGTGGAGACAGAGCCTTAAGCGTCTCTAAAGTCTTCAAGGCTGCAAAGGGTCTACTGCAAATCTGTCAAAACAGTCTGTTTGTGTACACAGAAAGCATGCACCGTTGCATGCTCTCACACAAACAGCTGACAGAGCTCGCGGTGTCTGTCGCAGTGTGTGTGTCCCTGTGTGTGCTTGGCACAGGCCACCTGTGTGTGTGTGCGCTTGCCTCTGTCTATTTCCAGGTCTTTCTGTGTGTGTGGCTGCGAGCTGTGTAATTCATGTATACACAGTTTGTCCCTTTTATCTCTCCATTTGCTGATGGATCTTAACAAGCCGCATCTCTGTCAGGTGTCTTAATGTGGAATCTATGTGTCCCTCTCTGTATTTACCTCCCAGTGTGGTTGAGCTGTTTCTGGAAATTTATGGACTGAATCACATTGCAAAATATTATTTCAAGTGAAGTTTGCCTCTGGGATCTTTATGCTGTATTACGATGGATATTATTATTTTAGCTAAACTATTCTACGGGAAATGTTTCAAATAGAATTTATAGTTTGCAGTTTGAGCATTAAAAACAATCTCTAATTCTATCTCTTGTCTTTCTGTCTATGATCTATCTTAAATCTATATTATTTCTATATATATCATTTCTATCTATGTTGTGTGTATGTATGTGTATATATATATATATATATATATATATATATATATAAAAATTTGTTTCTTTACCTATTTTTCTACCTATCTCTGTCTACCTATCTATCTATATAATTTCAATCTACACAATTTATTATCTATCGCTGTCTGTCTGCCTCCCTTTATAATTTCTATTTTTTATCTATATAATTTGTTTATATCTATTTCGTATCCATCAATCTACATAATTTCTTGATAATTTGTATCGCTTATATCATTACATTCTGTATCATATTTGTCTGTATATCTATCTTTCTATCTCTGGCCATCTATGTATATAATTGCCCTCAATATAATTTCTCTATTATATTTATAGTTATCAGTTTACCTATGAAAAATGTTATAGATACAATATTATCTATCTAATATAAATATCCTATCTAATATAAACCTCCTATTTATCTATTATATCTATCCGCCTATCTACCTATTATATCGGTATATCTACAGATAATTTCTGTCTATCAGTCGCACCATGTCTGATGAAGACAGCTGGTACTCTCGAAAGCTCACCATCAAATATACTCAGTTAGCCTCTAAACCAGGCATCCCCAAACTGCGGCCCTCCAGCTGTTGGGAAACTACAACTCCCATCATCCCACTGTTATAGATTATACAAATGCATGATGGGAGTTGTAGTTTTCCAACAGCTGGAGGGCCGCAGTTATAGGATGCCCCTCAAACGGTTAT